>JAADVD010000043.1:0-112961 GCA_023334535.1 Pythium vanterpoolii
AGGATTGGTGTCCCAGGCTCTTCCTTGAGCTACGGGGGTAGGGGGCAGGGGGGTACGAACAGTGTGAGGGGTGGTTGGGTGGAAGATGGTCGGGTGAGGAGGAGATGTGGGGGGAAGGGCCCAAAAACCGAGAATGAGGACGAGAGCGAGTCGGCGGGGCTCTGTGCTTTGAATGACAGACTGTGAGCTGCTTACAACTCTTTTTTTATTCATGTCTCTGCGTGGTGTTTGTTTCCTTGTTTCATTCGACTGATTGAATCCTCTCAGCCAACGGCCTGACTGGTTCTTCGCTACGAGTGTGTCTCTGACCCTAATTGAGGACCCTACCGCCGGCTCTCGGGTCTCACTTCCCAATTTGCCGCACGACGTGGTCAGCCCTCTGAGCCCACTTTTTTGCCCTATTTTTTTTGCCCCCGGGGGGGGGGTTCAGAGGCTCTCCTTACACTAAGCGAAGCAAGCCAAAAACTCCAACACCAAAAAAATCACACATCAGAAGGGTTTAGGTATATTTGCCATATGATTTTTCCCGACTCTCTAGATACCGGTTTGTACTGGTAGATGTGGTAGATGTACAATGAGTCCTTTCCTGAGTGCAGTGTCGGAAGCACTGTCGGAGGCTTTCTGGGTGTCGGATTTTTACAGTATGAACCAGCAACACAAACTGGAAAGGAACCTACCTAGCTAAGGTGTGGTAACCAACTAATTTTGTGTGGCGGATATCGCACATAAGTTGTGATATTGTCCTCAATCGAAATCGTACGTAAGGTGAGTACAGATCTCTGTGGTTGTCCAAACTCCAAGCGAACACGCGGCCAGAATGTGGACGCGGAGACCGGCGCCGACAAATGCCCCTCCTGGCGATCAGCAGTGATGTCACCTCCAGCGCAGGATCGAGCGACTCCGACTCCGACTTTGAATGATTTATCACACCCAGTGAGATCAATCCCCTCCGCGCAAGCGTCAAAGGTTTCGACGTTAGCAAAGGAAAAAAGCAAGCAAAACGGCACGCAAGTAAGTATCTTGTGTGGGACTCGATGCGTGCACACACACCAAGGACGTGAAGAAAATTGCCAGACTCGACAGATCGGCATGTGTGCTGTTCCAGGCGGTTTGATGCCGTACCTGCAAGCTGGCGACATTGCTATCTATAGTTCAAGGATATTCTGTTTGATGAAATCAAGGCGTGGAAGGAGAGCGACCAGGTCTCCTACACCAATTCAGTAACCCGAAGCCGCCTCCAGTTGATGTGGTGTGTGGTCGGGTTCGGAAGGCGTGACGCGAAACTGATCCTGTCACCGTCACTAGCTCGATCGCCGCGGATGGCTTCTCAGACAATGTCGACGACTGGTACATCGCACGACACAACGTGTACGGTGACGAAGGCTGCGTGGTCGACCAATGTCGATGCAGAGGAACAAGAAGGCGACGACGTTTTCAACATCCAGGAGCTGAACGACTGTTTGGATGACGTTTGTGTTTTGCATGATGAATAAAAGACCATTTCCGATTAAAGTCCAGTTTTTGCTGATTTTCCGCTACCATTATTTAGAAGACTGGATTGTAATCGAGCATATCGGTTACTCACAGCCAAGAAATACGATCGTTGGTGTCCATCGATCAATCTACAAGATCATGATGCGGGTCGCTGGACGATACCGTATTGTATTTGTCTAATGACAGAGACGTGTTTTGGTACCCGATACTTACCCAGAATCCAGCCAACTTGATATGCGCGCGGTAAATTACGCCGATTAAATGCACAACGCGTAGTTTACGGGGAAACGAACACTTGACCGTGACGGACAGCAGAAGACGAGACAATGAGTCAGCATGTTGAAGTGAACATGGTACTTGACCTCGGCTGCGCCGAGGTCAAGTATTGTAGGCCTAGGCACGCTACTTGGGAAGAGGGTTGTCGTGCAGTGCACTCAACCAGCACGAGGAGCATGGGGACACGGTGGCGACTCGGGGAGCGCCAGGAAAGTAATCAAATCAGAGGGGCTAGTCCACGCATCTGCTGGTGTGCCTAGAGTACGGCGGACTCACCGATCGATCGACGATGAGGTTGATGCTTGGATTCCCCTCCCTACCGTGAGGCTCGAAATCTCCAGCTTTGCTATTCTGGCGTGGTGGCGAAACATCGAGTCCGAGTTTCCACATCTAGGAATGAAGGCTAAAGATTATCTTCCGACTCCGGCAACGCCAATCCCCCGTGAAGCAGCCTTCTCTAGGGTCGGGACCAGTGTCGACAAATTCGACCACGCTTGGACGACACAGCCGTTCGACAGTTGTCTGAGCTGCTGTCGTTTCTGGACTTTAGCCAGTGGGCCGCAGTGGCTGACGCAAAGGCAAGGCAAGGGTGCGGTGGGAAAGAATCGACAAGAAACAAAGAGACCGGGAGCAGGCAGCATCGAGCGCGGTCTAGTCGTGTTGTTTATAAATTGGTCTCACAAGAGAAATACATGTACACAACATACGAATTGCTGACGGACATATTTTGCTGGGAGTCCATCGTGCGAGTGGTCACAGTTGGATCTGTGTTACCGTCCGTGGTGGGTTTGACTTACAGAGGTGTTGCGGCCATGGCGAGCTGGCGAGTCGACGGTAGGCGTGTATCGAACAGACGCTATACCAGATATGTATGAATCTTAATACCACGCACTGATATCGAACGTCAAAGCACTGAAAGTACCCTCGGCCGGGACACTCCAGGAGACGAGGTCCCACGACACGACCATGATGTAGCCCGGCGCTTACTCGCAGCCCGAGCCGAGCGTGTTCCCGTGTACCCGACCGTAAATGAGATGGCCGAGATGAGGTGATCCACACACATGCGGCCGTGGTCATCCAGCACATGGCCTGCATGGTACTGAGGAAATTGGCCAGCGACAGTGCGCAGCGACGTCCTTAAAGATCTGTGCACCGTAGGTAAAGACCGGGTAAATACCCATGGCCTGCTGCACCATGGTCACAATGAACACGCGGTGGCGGATCGACGTCGAGCAGTTCTTTCCACACGAACTCGTCACCCTCGTTCTCGGTCTGGCGCAGCTTCTTCAGCGTGGTCTCGGTGGCGTCGCGGCCCTGTGCTTGTGCATCCAGTGCGGACTCTCGGGCACGCAGAAGATGCCGAGAATGACGATGACCGGCGCCAGCAGCGCGACCGAGAGCGTGATGCGCTACGTGTGGTCCCAGTCCTTGACGTATGTTAAACACATTGGCGAGTACGAGACCGGTGATCACGGTCATCTGCATGAAGCCGAGAGCATGCCGCACAGCTCTTTCGGGGCCATCTCAGTACCAATGATCGGGATCGCGAACGACGGATTGCCCACGATGATGCTTTGCAAGAAGTGACCCATGAGCTCGAGCGAGTGGTTGTGCGCCGGCGTCGCGATGGCCAGGTCGTGCCGGCACAGAGCAACTCGCCGGCGTTAAGATGGGCGATCGCCGCCCATCATAGCTAGGGAGACCTTTTGGCGAATGGAGCAAGTCTGATAGGAAGCCAGGTTACAAACCATCTAGTTCAGTTATAAACCTGAATGGAAGTTGACTCAAGTCAGCTTCAGAGACTTGGCTCGTGGTTCCAAGCGCGAGTTTCGTGGATGTAAACAGAAATCGGTTCCAAATCCAGAAATTAACATCCCTACTCGATACTGTGCCGGTATAATGTAAAAACCGAACTACCGGCCTGCACTCGGTTCACGACGTATTGAACTGGAAACAATCGGCGATCAATGGTGTGGCATGTAGGATGTGGCTATCGGGTGCGCACACATTCTGACCCGATGCACCCAACTCAGGTCCTCATAAGACGGTGGGCTGTGGTTCAGTGTGGTCAGCCTGGGTCAGCCTGAAGTTACACTGCTGGAAATTCAAGTTGGACATCTCTCCAATCCGAACGTAGTTGAAGTTGCTGTTTGTCCCTTTCGCCCGATGAACCCACATCACGAAGTCAGTGGTGATCGCAAAATCTTCGAGAGACTTTATTACCGTACGTACCAGCTCAGCTCAGCTTCGGCGCCAATCGACTGGCTGACAGGCAGTGGTTGTAATACCACTTGGTTACATGCATGATAAGCCCAGCCCATATTGCCAACATGTTCGACAACCACGCTGCTGTACCAACTATGACGTAAATGTATCGTCGGGGAAAAGAACTGGCATTATGAGGGGCTTTTTGCGAGTGCTGCTTTACTGAATCACAGAGGATACAGAATGTGGATATCCACATTCTGCTAGGGATCCTCGTCAAAGCCGACGCTGCGGCGAAAATTTCGGCGGATTTCGAACCCTCTCGGAGCAATTTGTTGGTACGTCAACCTGGCACCGTATTGTTCGACTAACATAGCAAGTCCCACAAATCCGCAAGCAGTCGTATCTATTTTTATTCCATTAGCCATAACCTTGGATCGCGTAAAAAACTTGAATCATCCAGTGCAGGCTGCCTGCATCGGATGATTCGAGTCTGCCAGGGTGGGACCGTCGAGCTGAAGCGGTGAGCGCATCCACCATTTGGTACAAAGCAGCGCGACGCCAACACGCGGTCAACCTGCTGACGCCGCCTGAGTTTCTGTATAAGTATGTGACTGTTGAGCATTGATCCCCCATCTTCCGCGTGAGAAGCTGACGCCAGGTCGCTACTGGATTGTTGGACCCTCCTAATCCTTGGAAGATGCTTACTCTTCAGGATCATGAGCGAGAGTTTACAGTCAATACGCACGTGCCAGTTCGCGTCTGTTTGGAAAGCAAGAGAACAACAACGAATAAATCGTTGTGGTACAAAACAACAACGCCTTGCCCACCAATGACCAGCCTTCATCATCCATAATGCCGCCATGCCAACTGCGTTCCATTTTGGGCACGACAGGTTTCTGTCGTGCGAACAAGGATTTTTTGTTGCGGCAGTTTTCTTAGTTTTCAAACATCTTGACCGATGGACATGCTGACGAGGGCCGCGTCAGCCAACGAAACTCGCAACCATTTGGATTGTGATTCGGCGGTCTTGACGTTACAACTTCAACATTGCCTCCCAAAGAAAACGAAAAATGCCGAAAGGGTTGGTTTCTCTGCTTCATGTCGGAAGGACGGAGCAAAAACCCCTAGTCGCGATCACGTTGGAAAACGGTGTGCTTCCGTTGCTCAATGAGAGAAGCAACATAAAACCTCGCACAGCATCCCGGCCATTATGCGAAACGGTCGCGTGATCTAGAAAACCTTATGGCAACTGGCACTCCCATTGAGCAACTTCAGGCGTGCTGGTTCAATGTAGCCGGGGAGAAAAAAAAGCCCACCACTTCCAGCTGGAGCGTGTGTGCAAAGCAGGGGCTTTGTATTCGGTTGCCGTCCGTTCACGTCCAAACTTTCGCCGCGAGCGGCCCAGGCGACCAAGCCAAGCCACGAAAAACGGCAACAACCAACGACCGACCCCACAACAGTCACGATCAATCCACCACTTACCAGCCGCATTCGTGTGCTGCCTTCCTTTCGTGTTGGTCCGCCAACAAATTCAAGTCCCCAAGTTCAAGGTCACTGTGCTTCTCCCACCATCTTCGTACTCGTTAGGTGTTTGCTGTTGCGCAAGGTGTTTCTCCGTGACGCCAACACTCGGTCTGCCATTCGCTAAACTACTTAAATCGAAAGCGACACGGTATCGGACGGCGCGTGAGACGACGACCGCCTCTCGCTTCTATAGTCGCGTGTGTGTTCTCTACGACCTGTGTCGGCGTCTCGTTCGCGTCATCGCCTCTGTGTCGCAGGACAGCTTGTGCCTGTGTTAATCGAACTTTGAAAGTGGGGGCTGCCAGCAGTGCGTTGAGCGAGGCGTGCTGCATCACGACAGCAGTCGCACCCACGCGCGCGTCAGAACCGCAGCTCATTTTCGTTGGCGCCTACAGCTACGCACACGCCATTCGCGCACCGTCTCGTCGCACTGTGTCGGCGTCCCATCTCACCTACCACCGGGATTCGCCAGCGACAGCGACAGCCCACGCCAACGCCAACGTCGACGCCAACGCGCCAACGTCCAACATGATGCCAACATCTTCGGTACCACCAAGCGATGCCGCCTATTCCAACTCACCAACTGCGGTCTCGGGCTTAGACCCGCTCGCGCGCGCCGACTTCGATGCGTTTGCGTATGGTGTCGACGCCAGCCCGCAGCTGGACAAGACGGTGCAGTCGCTGCCGTACATCAAGTACCCCAGCACATTAGGCCTCGACAAGCGCTCGCTTTCGGCGCGCCGTATTTCCACAGCATCGTCGGCCACTACAACGACCACGTCGCCAGATGCGGGCGATATCGCGGTGCGCTTGCTGCCGTCCTCGCTGTCGTACTCGGTCCCGAGCGTGTCGGCCATTACCACGACCCCGCGGGGGCGGCCGGCCGTCGATGTCATTGCGACCTATATGAACACGTGCGACCCGCGCTCGATCAAAGCCGATTTACTGCGGTCCCATGCCCACTTTTCCTCCCCCCGTACGTTTCTTTGAATTGTGTTTGTATGGTAATTCGTATATTCATTTTTTTATGAAATACTTCTACAGGAAATGCGTCGTTTTCGCGCGTCCGGTCGTCCTCGATGATGAGCAAAGACAGCAGCGCCGACTGGGGATGGTTTGCCGATATTGATAGCAGCAGCGAGAGCTGGCCTGGCGACGGATCACTCGGCCATCCGCGGCGCCGCATGAGTGCCGACCTGGGATTACTGGATACCGCGAATGCGGTCCACGTTTTAGGAGACGAACAATTGAATACGCGCATATCGGCGGCCCACAAGACCTTTACGATCAATACGGACGGCATGAACAAGGTGGTCTCGGCGACGGTCCAGATCCCGAAATTTCGCATTGTTCAGGCGCGATCTGGCGCCGATCGCCACGCGCAGTACCTTATTACCTTGAAGCTCGGTAAAGACGTGTACGCCGACTGGCGACGGTACTCGGAATTCAGCGAGCTCGTGAAAACGCTCGAGGTGGAAAAGTTTGCACGGACCCACGACGCCTGGCGCGGCATTGATACGCGGTGGTTTAACCGCTTAGAGCCGTCGTACCTGCATCAGAAGTGCATTACGCTAGAGAATCTGATGCGCGAACTCATGTACGAATCGAGCGAGCCGTCGCTCCTCATTGAATTCCTGGGGGGCTACTTGGCCAAGGTCAATACCCGACCAAGCGACCCCATGGCGTACCGTCCATCTGCCCAATTGCCGAAGGAATCGCGACCCCCCCAGCCTAAGCATGAGCGCGAGCTGTTTGAGAAGCTTTGGGCAGAAAACTTCAAGCGGTCGCGTGTCGAATACAACGGCGGTGCGACCGCCCAGCAGGCATAGACGATGAAGGTTCACGCGTAGGTGACTGTGTGTGAGAGGCTTGCGTCTCCACAAGACTATTTTATATTCACTCGTATGTTCAACCCCTTGTGCTTTTTTCTATTGGTGTTTCTGATGGACAGGACGCTGAGGCTGACAGAGCGCGTGCTGAAAGACAATGAGGTCGGGAATATGGGCGATATCACGCACGTAAAAGAACTGACCGAGGGTCGAGTTGGCGATCCATGGAAACAGCCACGACGATATGCGGTCCACGAGATGAAACCATGCAAGTCCACTAATGACCCCGACCGCGACGCCGACAACGACCTGGTCGATCGTGTGGTACCCGAGACGCACACGCGAGATACACACCAGCGCAGCGAGAGCGATGGCACCGAGAATGGTGAGGGTCTTTTCATATTTGCGATGGCCGTTGAGTCTATAGGCGTTGCGAGATGGTGTGAGCTCCTGGGTGTAGAAGCTATAAATCACGGTGGAGGGTACCTCTTGATGGTGTAGGCAACGACATAGGTTGCAAAAAATGCAATAAACTGTGAGTGCGCAGACGGCATGCCAGCGCCGCTCATGCGCGCGCCGTGTGGCCGGCTCTGTTTGATCGTGCGCTTTAGAATCTGGTTCAGGACTTCATTGAGGAGCTACGACCATCTCCACCAGTTAATTCTCATCAGTCAGAGACACCGTAAGAAATCCATACACTATCAGAGACGCCTACCTGTCCAATGAGAAATGAAAACGCGTCCAGATCGCGCTGGAAGACCACAAGCGTCGCAAACATGACCATGATAAACCTGCATTTTTGTGTCACTGTCAGAGAACGGAGCTTGTTGGTTTGACTGGATTTGCTACAAAACACGTACACAGGCGAGAGCGTGCAGAGCGCAAGCAGTGCACCAAAGGGGTCTTTCGGGTCGTACACGACCCACGTGAGCTCAAACTCCTTGAGCGCTTCGCCTGCGATCGCTGTCGTCGCGGTCGTCGCCATGATCACAGTCTGCACGATGTGTCAATCCACCAAGCCATGACTAGGTACGTATAACTGCCACTCGTGAGTTACGAACTTAGTGCAACAACTTCCAGAGGCAGCATCATTCCGATGGAAGGGAAACTTTGCGCGGATGGCGAGGCATCGCCGCCATCAGCGCCGTCCCCACAGGTTACACGCGTCGAGAGCCTCTTCCATTTAGTAAAAGGTGCGACCGCATAACATTCAGCTTTTGTTGCATGGGTCTAATGTCAACACTGACCGTCTGATTGTCGTGCAAAACCAAAACGGCAGATGGAAGTTGTGTGGATGTTCGTGAGAACGCCGCCGAAAAGCTTGGCGAGATCGCGCTCCAGTCGCCCGTGTACTGCAAATCCATCCTCCGACAGGTATGTATTCTCGTATACTCGCGTGTTGCGCGGAGCTGGCTCGAAACTCTCTGTGGGGCGATAGATCCGCGTGCTGTTGGTCGACAAGGAATGGGCCGTACGGGTCGCGGCTGCCAAGTGCCTCGACGTCATCGCACACTCTTTCCAGAACGATCCATCTCTCAGTTCCAGTGTCGCCTTGCGATTCGCGCGCGCTTCTTGTACGTCATACGATTCAACACTATCGTCCAGAGACTTACTTTACTCCACTGGTTTTATTAGTTGCCGGTCGAGAGGCGTCGTGTCCACACCTGAATTGCCGGACCGTCAATATTGAGACGGTGATTGATGCCGGCGCTCCGCTCTTACGCAGTGGTGGTGAAGAGTATGAGTACCAGATCAACCTCAGTGACGACCAGCGCAAGCTCCAGGCCGTGCGACAGCGGCAGTTATTATTGCGTCGTATCTGCGGAGGTGCCGCGGCCGAGGGCCTATGGAAGACGGGGGAAGATTCGCTTGCCCAGCACATGCTGCCGCGTCTCAACTCCGAACGTACGGGTTTAGTGAAGGATACATGTACTGAAATTAGATTGGAAGCTGACGCTGGAGCCTGGACGCTGTAGATGTGAAGGAACTGGCCGACGATATCGAAGCGAGTGAGGTCGCCCATAACGGTACGCGTAGCATACCAACGGAAGCTGCCCAGAGAAAACGCGCCGCGGAGATGCTACCGGACCAGCACCGCATGGCAAAAAAAACCAAGGAGGAAGATCTCGAGAGTGAACGAGACGAACCGGAAGGTGTGGATCTGGTGGCGTTGTTGGTCGCCGATCTCTTTGAGAGTGTGTTTGACTCCACGTGGGAAGTTCGGCATGGCAGTTTTGCGGCCTTGCGCCACATTCTCCTCTCGTCCGGTTTGACTATCAACGTCCCTCACGAAAAGGATGTAAAGGACGCTATGGTGATAGACCTGTGGATCGAAGAGAGTCTCATGCGGTGTCTTTGCGTGCTCGCGCTCGATCAGTTTGTCGACTACTCGGCCGACGGGTCGGTCGCCCCCGTGCGCGAGCTTACAGCCCAAGTGTTTGGGATCTTATTGGGCAGTCTCCACGATCAAGAGCTACTTCAAGCGTATCTTGTCGTGTTGCGAAAACTGCTACAAGCTGCCTCCTGGCACACGTCGCATGGTGGACTGCTGGGGATCAAATACCTACTTCGCGCCCACACTGCCCACGCAGCCGCGTTGGTCCCGTTGGTCGTACAAGACGTCGTGGCGATGATCGAGGTCAAGCGACGCGGTGCCGAAGAAGACGTGCTCCTCGTTGCGAGTGGTATATTAGGGGATATGGCTCCCCATCTTGATTCGGTGAACCCCACACTTCTCCGCCGCGCAGCTCGTTCGCTGTGGTTGATCGCGACGGCGACACGGACAGTGACAGGCAGCATGGTGGCCAGTGCGACGATCCAAACCCTGCAGCGTTGGTACCAGTGTGCTTCCATCGCCAAGATTTTGCGGGGCATGTCCGACGAATCGCTCCTATGGGACCAGCTCGCTCGGATCGTGCCGCTTCTTCATCACCACGATCAAGCAGTGCGCGTGGCCACGGCCGCGTGTATCAAGGCCCTTGTAGGCGAAAACGATCGACAGCTCGAGATCAGTGGCACGGCCAGGGAGACACTCCGCTATCTCTTGTCGCACTTGTTGCTTCAGCTACTCTGCGACGATCAGGACGACGCGCGCGTGATGGTGCTGTTGTGCTGGGCAGCGGTCGTCGAGTGGTGCGCCGCAGCCGACAGGCTCGTCGAGCTGATGGAAGATCTCGTCCCTCAATGGCTCGAGATTGTGTGGGGTCTGGATAGCGTTACTGTGCTCAACCGCTCACGAGAGACCGAGCCAGACGATACTGTATCCTCGTCGATCTCGATGCCGTCCAAAGAGAACCTAGCGGCACGCGTGGCCTATGCCGAGGCCGTTGGGATGCTTCTGAGCCACATACCCCTAGTGTCAGAGGCGTACGAAGCGGCGATCAAGCAAGTCACACAATCCATAGAGTCTCTCTCAGGTGAGCAGCAGTGCGGCTCGCTGATGCTTCTCTACTGGTGGGCAGTGCATTCCAAGAAGAAAGGAGAAACGAAAGGACAGAATCCGCTAACGATCCTTCGTGGACGTGTGGGCGAAACGTTAGAAGCGTTGGCCCAACGGAATTGGATCCCCAAGGCTGCGTCGTCCAGCTTCTACTATGTCGAGCAAGCAGGATCGCTCCAGCGTGTTTTACGAATGGAGCGACGACTGCTGGAGATTTTCGAGACCGCCGACATCTGCATTATCCCCTCAAAAGACTCGACAGATTCGCTTCGCTCGTGTGCTGCCGTCTCTCGCCAGGTCGCCGAACGCATCACTCAGTATCCCTATTCCAAACTCGCGAGCTCTCCTCACGCATTTGAACAAGCCCACTTTAGTCGCCAAGATCTCTTCCTCCTCGACGACGTGATCCAGCATGCGTCGTCGCGCGTGTACGCGCGTGTCCAAGGCATTGGCAGTTGCGCCTACAGCAACGTGTTCGTGCTGCCGACCAAGAAAAGTGGTTTTCTCGTAAAGGCACTGATGGACGCGATCAAAACCGAAGAGAATTCAACGGTTCGAGGGCTTACGGCCGAGACGCTGGCACAATTTGTCATTTCGCAAGTGGACTTTCAATGCAAGTGTGTGAGCAAGATTATCTCGAACCTTTGCAATAGCGCCGTGGCGTTGGCGTATCGTGAGACGGATAAAGAAGAGACCTCGACGGCTGGTGGTGAGGAAGACCGCACTCGCCACCTATTGAAAGTGAGGGTTCAAGGAGCGGAAACGGCGCTGCAAGCAATCGCCCACGCGTCCAAATCGTTGAACAGCCTCCCCATCCTGCCAGAGGTGGTCACGCGCGGTTATAGAGTGGACGGCATCCAGTGGACCGACAAACTCATGCAAGAAAACGCACGACTTGTGGCTGTGCTCGTGCCGTCGCTTGGCACCACGTCGATTCGGTTTGCTGTCAAGTGGTTGGATGAACTAAGTCAGGTCATAGGAGAAACGTTCGAATACGAATGCACTCGACACGCCGTCGCGCATGCCATCGCCCATATTTGTGGTAAGCTATCGATCGATCAACTCCGTCCAGAAGCAGAAGCGGCCATGGCCATTCTCTACCAGAAACTATTCTCCGGACATGCTCAAGATGACGATCAGTCGACGCTGTCCGGAAAATCAAGACGGCTAGCCGCGGGCTCGATCATGGTGCTGGATCGGTTGGTCATTGAAATGGGGTCTCAGCTGACTCCGTACGTGCCTAGCCTCCTTCACTTTGCAATGCGGGCCATGCAGGCCGCCGAATCGACTGTCCGGACACTCGCGGCCAAAGCGTTTGCGGATCTACTGCCACTCATGCCGCTGCAGATGGATCTTATAAGCTCCCACATTCACAATCCACAGCTTCAAAAAGTACTGCACGAAAACCAGTCGTCGCGTGCGTTCTTTGAGCGCTTGCTCCAAGGCAAAGCGATCGCCACTGTATCAGTGGCCACAGTGCTTTCGGAGTCGTTTTCGCTGCGCGCGTACCAACAACACGGCGTCGACTGGCTTGCGTTCTTGGTCGAGAATCGCATGGGCGGCGTGCTCGCAGACGACATGGGCCTCGGCAAAACCATCCAGCTTCTCGCGACGATCGCTTCTTCAGTATCCAAGAAGAGCAAGACGTCCTCTCTCTCGCTCATCGTGTGTCCGCCGATTGTCGTCCATCACTGGATCACCGAAGCCGCGCGATGTTTTCCAGGTGTCTTTGCTGACATTCTCGAATACTCAGGCCCTGTCGCCAAGCGCAAGGCGATGCTCTCACGTGTGCGGAACGCCAACGGTCCAGTGCTGCTGGTTGCGACCTACGCAGCGGTGCGTTCGGATCGCGATCTCCTCAAGGCTCTACCGTATGATTTCGCGGTGCTCGACGAAGCGCACTTGATTCGGAACCCTAAGTCGGCACTGTTTGACGCCGTGTGCTCGCTCCGAGCGATTCATCGCTTTGTGCTGAGCGGTACTCCTCTACAAAACCATGTGGGCGATTTGTGGGCGTTGTTTACGTTTTTGATGCCAGGGTACTTGGGTGACTACGCCGACTTTCGGCGCGACTTTGAGCTGCCGATTTCAAAATCGCGAGAGCGAACGCCGACGCCTAAGCAGAAGGAGCTGGCGGCGCACGCAATCAACACGCTGCACCAGCGCGTGCTGCCGTTCATCTTGCGCCGCACGAAGGATACGGTGCTGAAGGAACTCCCACCCAAGATCATTTCGAACGTACTGCTGCCGCTCACGCCGTTGCAACAGCGTCTCTACAGGGCAGCCACCACGTGCGATTCTCAGGCTAACACTCCCGGTACAAAGGATGGCGGCCCTTTGCCTGGTGTGCTCCGTCAGTTGCAACTCCTCAAAAAGATATGTGTGCACCCGGCACTCGTACAGGACGAGGATGTGATGATTAACGAAGCGACCGCCTCGGAGAAAAATTCGCTGCTGAACTGGAAGCACTCGGGCAAGATGATTGGGCTTCGCGATTTGCTGGTCGAGTCGTGCGACCTGGGGCGGGACGAGACAGATTCAGGAGAGGTTCTAGGGGAGAACCATCGGTGTTTGGTGTTTGCGCACCTCACTGAGACCCTCGATGTGGTCCAGACCATGCTCACGCAGGCCTTACCAAAGGTGACATCGTTTCGATTAGATGGCAAGACCCCCATTGCCAAACGCCAAGGGATCGTGACCGCCTTCAACGAAGACCCGTCCATCGATCTGCTCTTGCTGACGACCGCCGTCGGTGGCTTGGGGCTAACGCTGACGGGCGCGGACACGGTGATTTTCGTCGAGCACTCGTGGAATCCGTTTGTCGATTTGCAGGCCATGGACCGCGCACACCGCATCGGTCAGAAGAAAACGGTTCGCGTCTTTCGGTTGATTATGGAGGCGTCTCTCGAGGAGCATATTATGGATTTGCAGGCGTTCAAGGAACAAGTCGCCCAGACCGTGGTTACGACCACCGAGGCGTCCACCAGTATGAACGCCAATACGAAGAATGTGCTCCATCTCCTCCAGACCTCGTCCACCGCCGTAAAAGCACAGGAGGCAGCCGTCCACGCGCAAGCTCACTCTCGAAAACTCAAGCAAGGCGAGAGTGGTGTTGGCATTCCTGGCGTGGCTGTGGAATTGCTTCATCAAATTGGCGAGCTCTGGGATCAGTCCCAGTACGACTCGCTCGCATTTCCATCCATGCCATGATCTTTGTGGAGGGCTGTATTCTCTATTTCGGCCCGATACTATTCGCCATCGATCAAGCTCTCGACGTCGAGCTGCAAAATATCGACATCACACGCCTGTTCTCATCAGCATTGAGGTCAGTAACCACTTCAATTCTGTGTGAGCAAGAGGGGAAGCGTCAACCTACCAAGATCGTCGAGACGTTGGGCACCGTACGGCCGCGGTCACCGTGTACAAACTCTTTGACGTACGTGCCGGCCGATGTCGTGAGCCGCAGCAGCATGTAGTGGTCGTTCAGCACTTCACAGTTCGCTGCGTGGATCACCTTGGGCCGCGTCATGAGCGTTCGACGGTGCAGCACGCGCACAGGGGTCTTTTGCTGGATGGTCAAGTCCTGGATCGCATCCAGCTTGGCAATCGCTTCGGACGTCAGCTTCCCTTGGGACCACACCACGCAACTGACAGAAGCCACGAGTCACATCAGCCACTCAGACTCAGCCTACCAGTCTCTACAGTCTCTGATTCGTACCAGTACGTCTTGCGTTTGGAGTCGGCGCCGGCCTGGAGCTTGGCAAAGTACTCTTTCGACGATGCTTTGACAGATCGGATTTCCACGGCGCCTTCGTTGGCTGCGTTCACGGCGGCTTGCACGGCCGCAAGTTCACTTTCGGTGAGTTTGGACTTTTTTGCATCTATTCACAAGGCCGTCAGCAATACTTCACCTTCCAAGGCAGGGTAGTATCCATCCGTACCAAGCACTTCAAGAATGAATGGCCGGCCATTCCCAAGCATGCGGACGTCGACGTCTTCACGCCCGGCAGTGTGGAATTTGTACCCGCGCCCATGGAAAAATGGAAGCGCGATCTCGCCAATGCATTCTTCGACCGACGATTCGCCCATGCGCTGCCCTTCCAAGACCCTTTTCAGAAGAACTGCGATCAGCCTCTCGCAGATCACAGCACAGGACACGTTCGTGTCCCCTACGTACCATGGCGTTTGGCTCAGGCCGCGCTTGTACTTGAGGTACCGGCCCTGGATGTACACGGGCTCCCGCTCGAGCACGACCATGCATTTGGGTGGCGTCTGCAGCAGCGTCGGCGGGCACTAGCGACACATAGGGAGAGAATCAACATCGAAGCTTCTGATCGGTATCAGATGAATTACGTACCGTGATCGAGGCAGGCATGCTTGTGAGCGATGCCAGCGCTCGGTTGACAGCGCCAAAGCCATCGAGCGTTGGTGCGGGTCCACGGTGGCGCTTTTTGCCTTGTGCATCCAGTTGGTTCTATCATACGAATCCTCTTTAGAGGGAGAAGACGAGAAGGGGTCACCCTAACACACGCATACCTTGATGGCAGGGATTTGCTGGACTTCGTCGGCTGACTGCGCGTGGCTCACGTCCAGTAGCACCGCAAAGTCGGCGCGGTTCTCACAAATCGAGACCCCAATGATCGCACCCACCCGCTTGACCACGAGCAGCTAAAGAAGTACATTCTGAGCATCGATCTCTCCGCATTCGAAGACACCTCACAGTACAGTATGTACCTTGAGGACGTCCTTGACATCGTACGGCATATGTGAGCGGTTGAACCCTCCGATCGTATTGCCAAAATGCTGGCGCAAGGAATATTCACGCAGCAGCACCGCGCTTGGAAGCTTGATGTTGAGTGCAAACGAGTCGACATCGTAGTGACTACGGATTCCAGTGCAGGTTAGTCATCTCCTACTGACAGCCGCCAGCCTCCATTATGCTGTTCCTACTCGTCCACACAGACGCGCTGGAGGTCCTCTAGCAGCTGGTCGTGGAAGCGCGCGCTCAACACGCCCACACAGCATGAACACACTATAATCAATCCATCAATCCATCAGTCCCTTCCCACGCCTCCATCATCGTGTCAGCGCAGCTCCGTACCCGCATCTGCTGACGGCCCAGGCGGCAGCACGACGCCGCTCTTGTCACCATACTGCTGCAGCGCTGCATAGAGCTCGTCTTCTCCACGTCTATACCATGAACAAAACAGAAAATACTCCATTAGCGTCGTGGTATTGCACACGTCAGGTTGATTCGTACGCGTAGACAGCGGTGTCCTGGACGTTGGCAAAGCGCAGGGCGCACCGCACACAGACACCGTTGGCCAGCACAGTCGCGTATCCATCGGCGCGCAGCCGTGTCGTCGCAGCTTCGATCGCTACGTTCATCGTAAGGTCGTTGGCGCGTGTGGTCTTTTCGCGTGGCCACCCACCCATTCAATTCCATTGGATCATGGACTCAGACCAAAACAATCTGACGATCTGATTCGTTGGCGTGTCGGTTTTGGGTGTGAGCTAATCGTTGCGTAATGGGGGGATACTACCGTGGATACATTTAAGCAAAACAGCTGGCGTGGAAACTTCGAGTTGTTCAATAAAGGGGCTCCAGTAGCAGCTCACTTTATCGCCCCACGCGCCGGCTTGACGGTCGGTCAGGTCGTGCGAATCGCAAGTCAGCACGTCAAGGGACCAACTCCTCCTCATCCTTTTCCGACTGACGAGAAGGAGGGGGCAGATCCAAACTGCCGTCTCAACGCGTCAGCACCATTGACAAGCGCGCCGCTGTGAGACCCTGAGAGCATCCAACAAATCGTCCAGGTCCAACAAACAGGCGTCATCATGCCAGGCTTCTGTCCCAAGTACGGACACTTTGAATGTTGGACATGTCGAACGTTGCCACGACGCCTAAGCATTTAACCATTTTTTCTATTCTACAAGATGCGGCGACCATGTCGAGACTGCCGAATGTGAGAAATGCGGCGAGGCTGTGGTACGTGAGCAAGAGAGAAACGAAAAAGAGAAAAAAGATAGAAGGGAGCGGCAAAGTCGTCCAGAGAAGAGCACAAGGGAAACCAACCAGAGTGGATTGCTCATGGATATGTAGGTGGCGACCAAGGCGTCGGCATGGAAGGATCCCATCAAGACCGCGGGCGGCAGCGGCGAAGGCTACATCCCCAGCGCGTTCCAATCGGCCGGCCGTCTGCAGCAGTCGCTAGGGTGCGTTAGTTCTACAAGCTTGGGGAGAGTGGAGAAAGATATGCTGATGTTGTTGGTGTTGGGGATAACCTGCGTAGAGCGTACGTCCCTACGCCGCCCAAGGTCCGTCAGAACGCGACGGCGCTGTACGACTTTATGCCGCAGGACAAGGAAACCCAATTGCGCCTGCGCAAGGGCGACGTCATGGAGATTATCCGCAAAGACTCAGATGGCTGGTGGTTTGTACTGCTCGACGGCGAGAAAGGACTCGTGCCCGGCGCGTACGTGCGAGAGGAGAATCCCGTGCCCATAGGTCCAGATCCCGCGATCTTGGCGGCGCGCGAGGCGTCGAACCAACGCTTCAACCAGTGGCGCCAAGCCGCTGGCACCACGAATGGCGCGGGTGCTGATCCGTCGGTGGACAGCGATTCGATGTACGCATCGGTCGTTGCGACAGGACCCATGGAGCCGCGGGGACCGAACCAAGCCGATGCACGTGCGAATGACGGCATTGAGGACAAACCCAAAGTCGTACGCCGGCTCAAAAAGTGCCACGCCTGTAAAGAGACCATTCTCGGGCGTACCAAGAGCGCCAAGGGCGAGATCTTTCACGAAATTGTACGTTGGGGTATTGTGGATTGGTATGAGGTTGCTGTAAGAGCTGACGTGTGGGTTTGTTTTGGTGGTCATTAGTGTTTGATTTGCCGTGGCTGTCGCGAAGCGATTGAAGAAGAAGACGACTTTGCGATCCACAAGAAGAAGGTACAGCGGAGTCATCCACTTACGACATGAATTACGGGTGTGATCTAATCATGCTGTTGGCGATAGGCGTACCATGCCGACTGTGCGGCGGACATTGCGTACTGTCTCATTTGCGACCAGGTATGCGAATCACTGGGATAAGCAAGCGATTGCAGTGACAGAACTCTAACGATGAGCGTGTTGCAATACTACAGGAACTGCTCGGCAAATCTTATAAGGCCGCGGGCGCTTCGTTCCACAAAAAGTGCATGATTTGTCCGCAGTGCCAGAAGCCATTCGAAGAGAGTACGTTGTGGGCGCTTTCTTTCGTCGATTTGATACACAGATAGCGATTGCTGACTTGATGTTCAACATAAGACGGTGCAACGCTGGAGGACGACGTGCTCTCCTGCAGTGCATGCGTTGCCGAGAAAAGTACGTTTAGCCACCATTGATAGAGCCACAGAGATTTGCTAACGATCACTACTTTTCAGAGCGCAAGGAAGATGAGGCTAGGGCAGCTGCCCGAGCTGCTGAGGAGGCGAGACTCGCGGCGGAACGAGCTGCCGAAGAGGCCCGACTCGCAGAAAAACGTGCTGCAGAGGCCCGTGAAGCAGAGCTTCGGCAGGCAGAAGAACGAGAGGCTGCCGAGCGCGCTGCCGAGGCTCGTGCCGCTGAGGAGCAAGCTGCTGCCGCGAAAGCGGCGCAAGAGGCGCAGGAGAAGGCGGCCGAAGCAGCGGCGTTGGCGGAAGAGACAGCTCGGCAGTCGCTCCGTGACTCGGAAATGAGCGCTACACTGACAAGTCAGCGCACGCAGCGTTCGAACAGCAGCTTCATGGACACATCCAAGCTGGACGAGTTCGATTTGGGTGCTGCTAGTCGTCCGCCGAATGATCGGTTATCGGAAAGCACTGACTTGGATGATTTCGATAACGACTACGGCGGAAGTTTTGCCTCGCTTAATGGCGAGCGCGATTCGCTGCGCCTATCGCAAGTGATTGATTTCGGTGCCGTGAACGCGTTCAACTCGACGACGCGCTCGACGCAAAATGATCGCATGTCGACATTGTCGGACTTTAGTACGATCTCCGAGAACGAGGAAGACTACAGTGGAAAGAAGGACAATGGCGGTGCGGCAAAGTTGAACAACTCGACGCTGGAGGAAGTCGTTTCGGAGGAGGAAGAAGATGGCGAGCGTGAGGCGTGTGGTGGGTGCGGGGCTGTGCTCGAGGGCGAAGCCATTGGCGCACTCAGCAAGTACTTCCATTACCAGTGCTTCAAGTGCAGCCATTGCGACAAGGTGATCGCGGAGGACGACGGATACGCAGAAAAGGACGACATGGTGAGTTTTGGTTCTAAGTTATTGGATGTAGGAGTGACTCGAGCTGACTCTGTTCGATCTCCCACTAGGCATTCCACCGCGAGTGTTACCAAGCTCGATTCAGCAAACGCTGCTGCCGGTGCACGAAGGTATGTTAAACATCGTGAAGATGGATGAACGCCCGGACGTGATCTCATCCTCTCATTCACTCTCCAGGTGCTCAAAGGCAAGGTTGTCAAGGCATTGGACAGCCTGTATCATCCAGACTGCTTTGTCTGCTTCCAGTGCAACTCGTCCCTCTCCGGTACATTCACCTATGCTGATATATCCTGTGATGTGCGTCAATCTAACTGTGTGTTCGCTATGCAGAGAGTTTCTTCGAACATGACAGTCAAGCAGTGTGTGCACAGTGCAAGCACATTGCCATCACTGCGAATGCCGCTCCTGTTCCGTACGTGTTTTCTACCACTCATCGCTTTCAATGTTGACCCCACACTAACACTTGCATACAATAGCGATGATCCGGTCGCCTTGAGCGTTGGCACGGTCGGGTACCTCTTTGCTGCTCAAGACGAGACGCAGCTCTCGATTCAGCCGGGCCAGCAAGTCTCGATTCTTCAAAAGGACGACGATGGCTGGTGGTTTGTCGAGCTTGATGGACAGCGTGGCTACGTACCTGGTTCGTACCTTATTGAACATCCCGTTGCCCCGCGCAAGAAAAAATCCCCCAAACCGCAACCAAAGAAAGAGGAGCCAAAACCTGAGCCAAAACCCGAACCGAAGGTCGAAGTCCAGCCCGTGCCGGTCGCCGCCGCTGCCCCCGCCAAGATTCCCGGGCTTTGCAGCGAGTGTGCCACTCAAAACCCCGGTGTCGCTCGTTTCTGCCGAAGCTGCGGTAATAACTTGATGGAGTAGGTATGTCGAAAAAATTGCCGACGCCTTGTCCCAGACGAGGAACATCCTAGAAGTGGAACCGGCCTATGTGAACAATTAAAGTTGTGCTGTGAGGATTCGGACGTTATGTCGGGTATCAGTGTTTGAAACACAGGTGACGTGTCGCGTGTTGTTCTAGGCGGTTGGCGTGGCTAGTCTCAGGTCGCTCTCGTCTTCGGCATCACCTTCGCTAGATCCACTCGCCCTCATTGTAGATTCTACAGTAAATCCTCCGCACAGCCCAAGGCAGAAAACCCAAGACGATGTTGGCTCGTGTCGTCCGCGCTGGTCGAGGCGCCGCTCGCCTCCCCACCCCGCTCTACAACCACCGCGGCGTGTCCTACTCGATGTGGGACAGCGTGCGTCCGTCGTCGTGGCACCCCATGGCGACGCTGGAGCAGTCCATGATGGAGCTCGATCGCATGACGTCTCAGATGCTGTCGGCGCCGTTCCACTTTGCCAAGAGCATGGTGCCGCGCATGCACACGGACGATGAGGAGTTTTTCAAGGACCTTTTGACGCCGAGTGAGACAAAAGACAAGCAGCACAACAGCGACCACCACAAGAAAACCAGCGCCATGACCAAGGAGACTGGCAGTGATAGTGGTAGTGAGGGACCCCAGGCATACTCGTCTTACTCGTACTCGAGCTCGACCATTTTGGATGAAAACGGTCATCGCATGACCAGTGTGCGTCGTCGTTACGAAGACTCGACTGGCCGCCTCAAAGCTGTCCACGAACGCGAAATCGATGGCAAAAAGGTCAAGACGGTTTGGAAACGCAAGCAGAAAGACGACCACGGCGACCACACGACACTCACAGACGCGACGAGCGAAGACGAGTTTGAACAAGCGTGGCAACAGACGCCATTTGGCAAGGTCCATGCCCAGCGCCACGCGGCGGTCGACGCACCGGCGACCAAGCCGCAGGGCGTCCTGCAGTGCGAACAAGAGGCCGAGAACATCACTCCGGGCCCCGACTATGGCGCAGCCGACAAGGCGCCCGACAAAAAGGAACACGACGATGCGAATGGCGCGATCGATGAGGCGAACGAACGTTCGCGCGAGGATGCGATCGCCGAAGGGGCCAAGAACCAAGAAGAAGAGACGACGCCACCTTCCAAGTATACGCCGTCAGGTGCCCCAGGTTACACGTGAGTAACTCTTCCCTGCTATTACTATTGAGAGTGGGAGAGCGAGTGCGCATCCAGAAAAAAAAAGTGTGTTTTATTTTCGAAAAAAAGTGTCCATTCGCAAGTATATTTCCAGTCGCATGTTGAAGTGTCACCGTTCGTGTCCGTGGTTCTAACGTATATCAGTACCGGACCTGGTTTCTGGCACGCTACCCCTCCTGCTAATTACGAAAGGTGCACTTTGAAGTTTCTTTCGGGTTCAAAACAGGTTCTGTGTTTTATTGGTGTTCCATCGAAAGGCGCGCGGAGTGGTGGATGTCACTAAATCGGAATTGAGGGCCACCCCAACACCGACACCGACACCCCGACCAGCCCGCCAACAACGGCAACTACAGTACGTACGCACACCAACAAAAAACATAACAAAATGGACGATACACAAGACGCGTCACTCGCACCGGACGACGACATGGAGGAACTGGTGGTCGTTGAGCCGTCGTCCCCAACTACAGCGACACCGTCGCCAACACTCATGGTCCCATCTACGAAAACCACGTCGTACCGCGTCGATGGGGTCACGGTGGATGTGGAAATGGACGCAGCGACCACGACTAGCGGCAATGCCGAGTCGCGTCAGTGGATGGCCTCACTCGAGCGGTGCATTCGTGCGATTGTGAGTATCCGCCTTAATAGCGTCCGTGCGTTCGACGGCAACGGCGCGTCGTTTAGCGTCGCGACTGGCTTTGTTGTGGACATGGCGCGCGGTCTCATCCTGACGAATCGCCACGTGGTCACACCGGGACCAGTTGTGGCTGATGCTATTTTTCTCAACAAAGAAGAAGTCGACCTGGTGCCCATATACCGGTGTGTTTGATTTGGTGGTATCTCGACTAGAATTCCGAGAGGGTCTCACTCATAATTTTTTGTTCTGTAGGGATCCCGTGCATGATTTTGGGTTCTTTCGGTTCGACCCAGCCAAAGTCAAATTCCTCACACTTCATGAGATCCCACTCAAGCCCGAAGGCGCCAAAAGTACGTCCTCTATCAGTGGACGTGGAAAGACGCTGGAGGTCTAACCGTAATGGTGGTCGGTCTCTTCTAGTCGGGGTGGAGATCCGCGTCGTGGGCAATGACGCCGGCGAGAAGCTCTCGATTCTCCCTGGTATCCTCGCCAAGCTCGACCGCGACGCGCCCAACTATGGTTCCAGCACGTACAATGATTTCAATACGTTTTATTACGCCGCGGCCAGCAGCACGTCCGGTGGCTCGAGTGGTTCGCCGGTGCTCGACATTGATGGCTGTGCGATCGCCCTCAATGCCGGCGGCGCCAAGAAAGCGGCGTCGTCTTTTTATCTACCGCTTGACCGCGTCGTGCGGGCGCTCAAGTTTATTCAGCGCGGCGAGAGCGTGCCGCGCGGGACGCTGCAGACCATTTTCCGCCACACGGCGTTTGATGAAGTGCGGCGCCTTGGGCTCACGGCCGACACGGAAGGACTCGTGCGTAAAAAGCATCCGCAAGAGACCGGCATGTTGGTGGTTGACCAAGTGATCCAGGGTGGGCCGGCCGATATGAAGTTGCATACAGGGGACGTATTGATACGGTTTGCCGGCGAAATCGAGACGACATTTTTGCTGATTGAAGACTATCTCGATGCCCATGTCGGCGGGACCGTAGACATTGTGATCCAGCGCGGCGGCGAGTCCCTGACCGTGGAATTATCGATTCAAGATCTGCACTCGATCACACCGGATCGGTATCTTGAGATTGGAGGGGGTATTGTGCATTCGCTCTCGTATCAGCAAGCACGGAATGCGTCGCTACCGGTGGGTGCCGTGTACATGGCTCAGGCTGGTCACATGTTTTTGAAGGCACATCTCACCCAGCCCGGAATTATCACGGCTGTGAATGGGAAGCCCACACCGACGCTCGCCGAGTTTATTCGCGTCATGGCGGCATTGCCCAACGGGTACCGCACTGTACTTCGGTACTTTATGATTCGCGATCGCCACCGTGTTCGGACAGCATTCATCATGATGGATCGTCAGTGGTTCCCCATGCAAATATCAGTCCGCAACGATACCGATGGCTTGTGGTACGCGACGGAATGCAAGAACGAGACCACGGGCCAGATCTTGCCGACCTCGATCCCAGTGAGTCCACCCTCACCACTGAGTTTCCCAGGTGGAAGTGCATTTGGCAAAAAGTTGCTGCTCTCGTTAGTCATGGTGTCGTTTGACATTCCATACATGATTGACGGCATCTCCAGCTCGAGTTACCACGGCGTTGGCTTGGTCGTCGATGCGAAACAAGGATTTGTGCTCGTAGATCAAAATACCGTGCCAATCGCGCTGGGTGACGTGCTCATCACGATTGCTGCGTCGATCGAGGTTCCGGCAAAGGTCGTGTTCGTGCACCCTGTACACAACTACTCGATCGTCCAATACAACCCAACGGAACTCGGCGCGGCCTCGCAACTGGAGACTGTCGAGTTCTCGGACAAGCCGCTTGAAGTCGGCGAGACCTGCGACTACATTGGACTCAGCAGCACGTGGACAGTCGTGACCATGAAGTCGTTTGTGACCAAGATTGATCGTCTCGTCTTGCGCGACTTTCAGCCGCCGCGGTTTAAGGCCATGAACGTCGAAGTACTGCATTTCGACCGCATTACCAAGTCGGTTGGCGGTGTCTTTACGGACGACAAGGGTCTCGTCAACGCGCTCTGGCTTTCGTTCAGCTACCAAGACGCAGCGGGACGCAAGGAGGTTTTCAGAGGTCTGCCAGTGAATATCATCAAACCCGTGATTGACCAGCTCCGCGGCGGCACAATCCCGGCGACTGTGAACGTCCTCCCAGCACAACTACTCACGTACCCATTGTCGAAAGCCCGTTCAGGACTTGGCTTACCGGACGAGTGGATCCAGAAACTTGAGCAGTGCTACGAAGACAAGCGTCAGATTTTAGGGATCAAGCGAGGGGCCGCGGGTACCGACTGCGCCAAGAAGCTTGAGAGCGGTGACTTGCTCTTGGCAATCGATGGCCAGGTCGTGGTGCGCGACTATGACGTGGAACGGGCCGCTGCCGACAAAGCGCTCGTGTCGCTGACTGTGTTTCGAGACCAAAACGAATTGACGCTCGAGGTTGACACCACCCGACTGTCGGCAATGGGCACGGATCGTGTGATCATTTGGTGCGGGCTCGTGATTCAACCTCCGCATTACTCGGTCGCGTCGTTGGGCTACATTCCCGAAGAGGGCGGTGGTGTCTACTGTTCTCGCTGGTGTTACGGCTCTCCCGCCCATAAGTACGGTCTCCGAGCAACGATCTGGATCGTCGAAGTGAACGGCGAGAAGACCGAGAATCTCGACGATTTTCTGCGCGTCGTGACCCAGCTCAAGAATGCCGACTCGGTGCGTATCAAAACGATCTCGCTCAACACCAAGCCCAAGGTGTTCACGCTCAAGACCGACTACCATTACTGGCCGACGGTCGAACTGCGACGCCAAGGCTGGGACTGGAAGTACGTCTCGCACGCGTCGTCATGACAATTTTCCCGGAAGTGTTTGTACACGCACGCGCCAAGCCAAGACGTACGGGCTTTGTCTCTGTGTCGCCCGGTGAACTCTGTGTGAATGACTCCGAATCAAATGCTAGAGAAAACGTTAGAAAATCTACCGTGAAACTCCGCTCTCCTCTCGACACGAGACTGTCTCGTACTCGGCTCGCTCTCGTGTGAGCAAATGAAGCTCACTGAATTACTATTGTTAACCAGAAATGCCACTCTTCCTCACGTCGACGACAATTATCAAGTGTGAGTGCGTTGATGCTCGTCAGGTGGGAGAAGCTGAGCAACAAAAGTGAGTTTCGAACAACACACGAAGGGGGCAGATGTACCGTGGACCTCGAGCATGCTGAGCGTCTCAGACACTTACGGTCACCACACAGCCAACGTGGTGTTGCCGCTCGCGTTATCTGGAAGAAGCGTAGAGGTGGTAGTGGTCGACGCCACCGCTACGAACAATAAACACCAGCACCTAGTGTACAGTACTGTATGGCGTAGTTCTCACCGAGTAGGTATGGCGTTGTCGGCTACCACGCGTTGTTCAATGCTCTTCGACCGCACCGCTCCTATCCTGACGCCTCATGATGCCATGGGCTTTGCGTGCAAGACAAAGCGCAACGGCGGCTTGCCAGCTTGCAGGCGGTTTGATTGGACCCAACCAAGACTGTGTCGATTGCTGTGGCGATGCGCCACATGGCGGCACTCCAATTACCCAAGTGCTTTTGGCCGCAAGCTGCGCATATCACACTCTCCCATTCGTTTTGCTCACTCACTCACTTGGATGGAATCTAACATTTCATGTCGATATACCTGTGTTGGCAGCTGTATGGTATTATAGACACCTTCTCGGATTTAGAATCGAAACTACATGCAGTCATTTTCGCAACTTTATCGTATCAGCGATAGCAAAGCTTAGGACCATCACTCCGGTTTCCCCTCGAGCCAAAACCCGCACAAACCAGCGAAAGAAAACGATAAAAAGGAAGAAAAAATGCTGCACCGATTCCACGCCGGTCGGAAGCGTCGGCGCTAGTGATGTCCACCAACTTGTCACCTTGAGTTGCCGCCCTTGAACAGACGCGAGAGTCAAAATCCATTTTTCTTGTTCCTTCTTACTTCTCTCATGGCGACGCCTTCGCGCTCTAAATGGCACCGACTGCTGCTGCTACTCACGTCATTGGTGGTGCTCGCTGCGGCGCGCGTCTCAGGCGCGGTCTTCGCGACCGTCGACAATGCGCGACCATCCGATGGGCTTGTCGAACTCCTTCCGTGTAAGTTGATTCTTCTCTCGATCGCAATTAAAGAGTTTCTAATGACTGCGATGAATTGTCAGTCGCACCGTCGGTTGTGTACGCTAATCTGGACGGTGGCCGCACGCTGTCGCTCACGTCGCCCAGCACTGGCGCGCTGCTCGTGCACGCCAACTACCAAATGGTATGAGAGTATATAGCGATGAAATGTAGTGGTGAGGACTGATGGTGGTATACGGACTGGTGGTATGATTTAGGACCCGCGCTGTTATACCGAACGCATCATCGACGCGCAATTTCAATCACCAGGTTTGTTGACCACTCTGCTACGACGAATGCCATGGGGATTTGCTAACAAGAGTTATTCTTTGTATGATCAGCTTTGCAGCATCCGCTTGTGCGAATCTCGTACGCGTCCAAGCGCCTGACCAAGACGTACCGACTGGGCCAGGGCCAAACGTTCAAGAACGATTTTGACAATGCAGCGCAGCCGACCGAAAGTGAAGGCTTCTGCCGGCGAGAACTCGCTGTGTTTGACAAGTTTACCAACGCGCGGCGTGATGCCTGTGGCCGCGTCCAGCAACTCACGCAAAACGTGTCGTTTCTTGTGGAGATTAATGTGGTGGAGCCTGGTCCGAATGCGACGACGCTGTGGTCTTGGTATCTTGGCCTGCCGTTCCGTGCGGGTAATGGTGGCGTGCTGGTCGTCGATGGCCAAGTCGTGCAAGAGTTTTTCGGGGCGAGTGAGTACTGGGGTGGCCGTATTGCCAAGACATTACGCGTCGACACGGCGCTAGCACCGGGCAGGCGAACCATCCAGATCTATGGGCACACTATGCAGTTTGAATCCTCGTCGATATACTTTTCCCGAGCCGACTCGCCTCCTGCTCCTCTCGCCGTAGCTGTTGTCATGGATGAGCTCACTAGGTGGACACCGCTTCTGGATGCGGATGACAACACTGCGACAACAGTGTCTAAAGAACGAAGTACCACGAAAAACGACGTCATGCGCCGTGTTTCAAGTGTGCAGATCCAGCGCCTTCCCGTTCAAGGACAGTATGGCGTTCAGATGCGGACCGTCGCCAATCCTTTGTGCCGGTTCGCTCCTTTCAACACAACGTCGAGGATATCCGCGAGCTTTTTGCCGACTGCTTCGATCGCCTCGGCTCGTGCTACAGACTTGGCGTTTGCCTTGGTGAAGAATGCAAAGTATGACGCTGTGATTGGAGCAAATACCACGCTCTCTCGGGAGACTGCAGGTGGCGTTGTCATGGCCTACTTCACAGGCCGTTTCTTCATTGATGATACGACGGCAAAGGCATTCTCGCTCGATCTAGCGTTTGGATTCGATCGATCAATTCCAGTTTCGTCCCAGCTCCGCCTTGACCAGCGTTTCATTCAACCATCCGGCAGTCCGCTAGACTTTTCTGCATTTTACCAAGCGCCGGATTCGACAGCCGCCATTTCTTCGTTGTCGGTTGCAGCTCAATACCTGTACTCTGGTGCGAAAAGTGCGAAGATTGTGGGAGGCCGCGTGCACACTATGTTTCTCCCGGCGGCCGTACTGGCAACAGAGAAGTTGAACAACCTAACAGTGACACAGTCTGCGGTATTGTTTACCCGAGACATAGCAGTACCTGTTCCAAGTACTGTCATTGTCCGTGTTTCTGCAATTGCATGTCGAAATGCTGCAAGTGAGAAGATGCAAGCTCAACTTCGCCGAGGAGGCCAGCCGTTGTTTGATGGAGTCTTTGCTTCAGTCACAGATACCACGACCGCGGGCTCATGTGAGGCGATTGTCATGAACTCGATTTTCGACGTGTCGACGGGATCGACGCATTTAACACTGGATCTGTCCACATCGACCAAGGCTGGATACCAACTGACGAATATTGAGTACCAAATTGTGACAACCGATCGGGGGGCGCTTTTGTCGACGGATCAGTGCCAGTCAAGATGCGGTTCCCATTACCTGTGTAAGATGGGTGTCATCCGGAAAGCCGCTCAAACGTGCAATTTGTACATGAGCACCAATAGTAGCGTTCCGGCTGTCGACTCGGATCGGGCCTCGTTCTTTCGGCGAGCGAACCCAAACGCGACGGAGAACTTGTGGTCCGCGTGGAGGTTGAACAAATGGCCCAATGTTGGGAACGACTCGATGATTGACATGTGTAGTGACGGCACGTGTGCATCAATTGGGTGTGCGAACGCTCGTAGCATGGTCGAGCAATGCAAGTGCATCTGTCGGTCCCGAAGTCGCTGTGTTGGCTTCATGTACGACAACGGCAAGTGCTCAGAAATTACCATTGGTGTGCTTCAGCAAGCACTGCAATCCGGAACGTACGACAGTGGATGGGGACCGACCAGTGTTTATGTGAACATACCATCGAGTTGTAGTGCAATCAAGTCGGACGCATCGAATTCGTCATCGAGCACGTATGTCATCGCCACGCGCGTCCGTCTCGTCAGAATTTTTTGTGACATGGTTTCTGACGCGGCGAAGGGCTACACAATTGTGCCATGCGACGCGGGTTCGTCGGGTTCATCTTGTCAAAGCACGAGCTCCCCTGACGACTGGGATAGTTGCAAGGCATTGGGGCTTCGGATTCTTGTACCACGCTCGGCAAGTCATTTCAACGGTGTTCACACTCTATATGGAGCGTCCTATTTCATGACTGTACCTGGAGTTGCAAACGCGGTGACCAAGACGAAGCTCGAATTGCCAACAGACAATGCTGCAGCTGCGCAGTGGATCGCGATCGATTCCGGGAAATGGTGGCTTCGGGATGTTGTTGGTGAAGATGACGATGCCATCGTTGACGGGCACATCACGGACAGGCGTCGGTGGCTTGGCATGCACTCGAACGTTGAAGCTCAGAGTGTGATGGATGGAGTGAGGCTTTCGTTCGACAGTCGTGGAATTGCCACCTCCCGGTATTTGTGTTCGACAAATGATGCAGCTCCTTCAACCTACTGGAGTCCTGTGATCCGGGATTCGTTCAACGGAAATGGAGAAGACAATTTATGGTCGGCGTCGTGGGAAGCAACCCAATCGAAGTGGTATCAGCTGTGCGACGGCGTTTCTGTTCTTGGCGGACCAGCGTTTGTCACGCCTGGTGCATATGTCGAAAAGCCAGTGACTCGTATGCTCAACACAGGCATCCAGTCTTCCAACGTTCGGATTTGTTTCACGTACTACTACATCTTCGACGCAAAATTTTTAAAGAGGCAAGACACGACCACACCAAAAAACATCCGAGTGTTTATGGGCTCTCGGCTTGTGAGAAACCAAGTCGTGAACGAGACCACGCCACTGTGGTGCTCGGACCGCAGTCTGTTCTCGTGGTTCAATCCAACCTCCTTTTATCGCGGACGGCAGTGCTTCCTCGTTCGCAACTTCAGCAACAAAACGACGTCGCTGCGCTTCGCGACCGATTTCCCCAGTCCGTCGTACGCGACAGCATTCGGTGTCGATGACGTTTCTATGGAGCTTGACTACACATTCAAGACATCGCTCGGCCTTTCGGCCGACACTCCGTCGACATCGTGCTCTCATTTGAAGGAGGCAAGAGAGCTTGTAAATGATCCGAATCCGGATGGCGTGTACTACGTTCAGCATGATGTTGGTTCCACCGCCACTCTTGTACCGTGCTCTGACGGATGGCTCGTTGCCCTGAGTCGCACGAAGGGGAATGTCTGGTTCAACCGCAAGTGGAAAGAGTACCAAAATGGATTTGGGGTTGGGCGAAACAGTGAATGGTGGGTCGGCAACGATGTGCTCGCCGCAACGACGAAACGTGCGACAGAGGCCATGGTGGTGCTCTCGAAAAACCTGGTCTCGACGTCTGCCTACTACAAGGACTTTCGCGTGGCTGGTGAAGATCAGAAGTTTCTCCTGCGTGTCAGTGGCTTCAGTGCCAACCTTAGCACGGCGTCGGATGCACTTAGTGCTCTCAACAATACATACTTCAGCACCCCCGATCGAGATAACGATCTCTCAAAGCGATATCACTGCGCGCAGAAAGGCCACAGTGGCTTCTGGTACGGGGATTGTCTAGCCTCGAAGACTGATCTCAATGCACCGTATCAGGTGGTTTCCCAGTGCTCGATATTCGTACCGTGGGCAAGAAGTTGGTGCCGGAGAACGAGTCTCATCATGTGGAACGACGTCGACGGGTACGATGGCGCGAAACTATTGCTGCGTCAAGAAAGTTGTCCGCTTGGTTCATATCGGGCTGAAGCGGGTGTTTGCACAGTGTGTGCGGCTGGCAGTTACTCCGAATCGCAGCTCAAGTCATGCCGGTCGTGCCCAAGCGGAACATATAATCCATCAAGTGGGATGTTCGGCTTCGCATCTTGCCTAGTTTGTCCGGCCGGGTTCAAATGTTCTAGTGGCGCGACGTCGGCTATTAGATGCCCAGCCGGCAAGTACGCTCCGCAAGGTTCCAGTGACTGCGTCAAAGTACCTGCCGGGTATATTACTCCTCAATCACAGTCGTCTCCATCAGATTGGCTCGCGTGCTCGAATGGAACCTACTCAAAACCCGGCCAAACGAAATGCAGTCCCGTTCCAGCTGGGTTTTATTGCCCACCTGGTATGTTTGCGTGCGGTTACAGCGACTTGCTGGAATGTCCCAACTCGAGTGTATACTGTCCGAAGAGCAATACGGGATTCATCACTGTACCGCCGGGATCGTACACGGTCGGATCGAAAGGGGGTAAGCGAAAATCGAGCATCCTGCTTTGTCCAAGAGGGTACTACTGTCAGAACGGTGCTCGCCATCGCTGCCCAGCAACTCGTTATGGCACACAACGCGGCCTACAGTCTCCGCTTTGTTCCGGTCGGTGCGCGTCCGGCTGCGTCTGCAAGCGAGGAAGTGTGAGCGCGTGCCCCTCGATTTCTTCGACCCGTGCGAGCGTCTCGATTCCGTCCTCTCGAATAGTGTACGCGCTCTCCTCACTCGACAAGCAACCACCAAGTGGAGACGATAGCTTTCAGATAGCCGTTGCGACAGCAGCGTCGATTAACCAGAACGCCAGTGTCGAGTTGTTTAGTTTTTCGGATGCGGATGCCCTCTTACTTGCGTCTTCACAATCCGCCAAAGGATACACGCATAACGTCACAGTCACGTTTTTCGAACGCACGGCCGACAACCCAACATACGACTTTCAGATCCCTCAAGCTGGCTTTGACTGGGGCTTGGTCGTGCTCGTTGACGACCAGATCCTTTCATCGCGATCGTCACGGCCGTCACTATCATTCAGTTTTAAAGCCTCACGTGGTAGTCACAAGATCACGCTGGTTGGTGCTGAGTCGCAGCTCAATCGGCAACGCTCAATTTTGTTTCGAAAATCCAGCAGTGCGTCACCTGCGTATATGCCTCTTCGATGTGATCTTCTCGATGGAACCCCAATTTTTGCGAGTGTGAAGGTGTCTGTCTGTGGTTCCGGAAGTCAGAGTTCGTGCAAGACTACAGTATCCGTCAACGGCGTGGCTTCACTCGAGCTTCCACTCTCTGCGTTGACAAGCGCACTCACGCTGGTGGTGGCTTCCCACTTTGGCGATGTGTCTGCATCGTCAGCAGTGACTGACGGGTCATCAGCGACTGCGGTGGGGACGACATTACTAGCAACAGGGAGTGGGAGCATACTCATCCTCGTGGGAGGGCGAGTATCCAACTCAAGCGCTTTACTCACCGCCGAATTGAGGCAGGCTTTGGTAAAGTTTGGTTTTCAGGCCACCGATTTTGCCAGCTTAGACCAGAACTTTATCTTCGTTGGTGCGAATTACGAGACGAATCCGTCGGGCGTGTTCCAGTCAGTTGCACTCGGCGCCAGCTCCGTGTTTCGACTGGATCTTCCGCTGTCTGGTGCTGAAATCATGTACGCGCCTGTCGTTGTTCCTGATGGATACTACGCAGTTCCTGAAAATGCACCTTCAGCAAGACACAACGGTTACGAAAAGTGTACGAATTGGTACGCGTGCACGGGTGGCGCTCGTTCTTTATTGGCTGCGTTCAGTGACCCGTCAGTGTGTCTGAATGGAAAGCACGCGCTGTCAATTCCAGAAGCGACAGCAACTTTTGTCTCGACGGTCAGTTTTCTGCTGGCCTCACCGACGCTGAAGTATCAACTGGATATAGTGGAGCCAGACGCCGCAAGCAGCAGTCCATTCATCTTACTTGCAAATGGAAAAATCTCATTGGGCGAGGCCCTCGACTACGAATCCCTTCGAGCGTATCGTCTCGTACTTAAAGTCGCGGATTCGTCGTCCGATGTGGACCTTACCTACAGTTCCGTGTGTGAGATCGCAGTCACAGTCGTCGACGTCAACGAACCGCCCGTGATAACTGGTGCCGATAAATCAAGGATCATTGCCGAGAACATTGTTCCGCCAGTAAAGATTGATCCAGCTCTCCGCATTGCCGACCCGGACGCGTTCGACACGTTCACACTTTCCGTTGTGTCTGGTGGCTTGAATCGATTTGCCCTCGATCGATATGGGAACGTGTTTGCGACCTCTATGCTGGATTTTGAGACAGCGAAAAGCTACACTTTAAATGTGTCTGCGGTCGATGCTGGAGGTCTTGCTGTCTTCGCGTCCGTGGTTATCTCGGTCGCAGATGTAGCCGAGCCTCCGACGTGTACTCCGACTTCGTTCAATGTTCCCGAAACAACGCTAGTCAATGCAACGATTGGCACGCTGAGCTCGTCCGCTACCGAAACAGACGCCGGCGACGTGATCAGCTTTTCCATACTTTGGTCGAGTGTACAAAGTCCAGTCATTGTGAATTCGACGTCAGGCGATCTTACCCTCGCATCAGCACTCGACTATGAGGTGCTCGATACGATGCGACTCCGCGCTCGTTTCACTGACCGCACGGGACGATTCGTATCGTGCGACTACACAATCAACGTGATGGATATAAACGAGCCACCGGTTTTGCTCGCCGGATCCTTCGACGTCCTTGAGGCGTGCACAGGGGACGATTGCCACGTCGGAAATATCTCAAGTCTTGCATCAGATGAGGACCGCGACGACATTCTCTCATTTACGCTTGTCAACAGCACGGAAACGATGCGAATCACTCCGGACGGTGACCTCTGGATGCTCAGTGGCCCTGACTTTGAGTCAACACCGACACTTTTCGTGACAGTTCAAGTGACAGATAGAGGTGGTGCCGCTTCGTCTGCGACCATGATAGTCGACGTTGTGGATGCGAATGTAGCTCCGGCCGGGTCTCCTTTCTCGTTATCTGTCGCCGAAAATCCAGTGCTCGGATCTACTGTGTTTGCGATGAACGTCATCGATCCTGAGGGCGACACAATCAGCTACTCGATCATCAACAGCAGTGCTGGTTTCGCGACGCTCTTCACGCTGGACGATGCGAACTTGATAGTGGCCTCTCCCGTCGACTTTGAGGCACTTCCAACCACGACATTCACAATCCATGTCGCTGCTTGCGATCCACTAGGATTATGCAGTGAGATTGGACCAAGTACCATCACGATCACTGACGGCCCAGACGTACCAGTGTTTGACCCCTTTTCGAACGTTTCGATTTCTGAAGATCAAGCTGTCGGCACGACGTTCGGTTCTCCAATTACAGCGACAGACCAAGATGCAAACCAAACGCCGCATCTAGTGTACGCGATCTACTCTGGCGATCCTATGGCTCAGTATGAAATCGCCTCGTCAACAGGGCTGCTCCGTCAGGTCGGAGCCTTGGACGCGAGCATCACAGATACGTATTTGCTGGTGATTTCTGCGACGGATCCGACCGGACTTATCGGATATTCTGATCCGTTCTTGATCGAGGTCATGAATGTACCCAGTGCACCATTTTTTGTGGGTACCACTGCTTCTCAATCGTCATACTCGGTCGACCTCAACCAACTTAGTGACGGCTCCTACACAACGATTCAGCTAACCGTTGATGATCCTGATCCCGATCAGTCTGGAGGCACGTGCTCGCTCATTGCTGATACATCGGGTCGATTTGCAGTGGATACGAGTGCCCACACAACGCTATGCACAGTTTCTGTGCAGCAAGGATCAACCCTTTCGACCTCAGTGCGGAATCTGCTGACCATTCGAGTGACTGATCTCGATGACGTGAACTTGTACAACGAACTCAACATTGGCGTGCTTTCCAAGGGCGTCAACAATCCGCCTCAGTGTACCGCCACGAAATTTCAGCTCACAGAAAACTCAGTTACGGGGACCATCGTCGGCAAGGTGTCTGCGAGTGACAAAGATGGAAACGCCCTTTCGTTTGCGCTAGTAGATGGAGACACGCTCAATATGTTCAACGTCAACGCCTCGACTGGTGTCCTCACGACCGGATCGAATACAACCGATTTCGAGACCGTCAAAATGTACAATCTCGTTGTCGAAGTTCAGGACGACGCGCCATCGCCTCTTGCATCCCGGTGCACAATCGTTGTCAATATTCTGGACGAACTCGAGTCGCCAATCTGTCCAAGCTCGCGTGCCGCGACGATCGCCGAGAATCTTGCGAAAGGAGCGCAAACTATTGGTGACGAGTTGGCGAATAGCTGCATTGACCAAGACACAGGCAAGACTGCAGTGGGGGGGTTCGTGTTCGAAATCTTGGAGGCTATGTCTCCGTTCTCAATCACTGTCGCTGGTCGAGTGACAACCACCGCGATGCTCAACTACGAACTGACGCCAGCGTTTAATCTGACGGTGCTGGTGCGCAACGCTAAATCCGAAGCAAAGACGACAACGGTCGCTGTTCGAGTGCAAGTGCTCGACCGAAACGACCCACCCCTGATATCGTTCTTGCCGCTCAATCCCGGATCCAATTTGAATAGTGCGACTGTGTCGGAGGCTGCAGTGGTCGGCTCTAGTATCGGCATTGTGTCGGCGACAGATGAAGATGTTGGCGACATCCTCACGCTCGCGATCGTGGACAGCTCCTTGTCGTTTACGCTACGGCCGCTCAACAAAACGACGTGGGAGATTGTGAGTCGTGTGGAGCTGGACTACGAGACCCGTTCCGCTTACTCCATCTCTGTCTCAGCCAAAGATCGAGCAGGTGCCTCGGCGGCGGTTGCTATCGCGCCGTTGGTAGTGGACGTGAATGAGGCTCCTATCGTACCAGCTGGTCAGCATCTCTTTATCGCTGATGGTGTTGGAAATCGAGCTGCGGCACGCGCCGTGTTTCGTCGGCGTGGTCCGTGTGGGCTAAGTGCGGTTGATTCTACTAGGTCGGTCAGTGCAACCGCTTCTTCCCTGGGGCACTGCATGAGTTTAGCAGCAGCAAACGGCTCGGTTGTTGCAGGCGTGTTTAACAGCTCCGACTCCACATGTACGCTGACGTCGAGCGCACTTCGTCTTCTGTGCACCCTATGTACTACTTGCCAGCTCTTTGATCGTCCCAGCCAGAAGCCGCCAATCTTCTCACGCTCATTGGTAACAACTGCTGATGGCCCTTACGCCGCTGCAGACGCGATCAAGATATCAAATACCGTATCCTTGACTGTTGAGTGCTGGGTCCAAGTAAATAGCCCGTCCGATGGTGCGTTTGTCACTTATTTGCCGATCAAGTCGTCCAAAACGAGCACCGCTTTCAGACTCGGATACGCTGGAGATACAATCCAAGTAACGCTATTCGACACAACCCTCACTACAAAGCAAGCGCTCACAGTCGCAGCGTGGTACCACATTGCCTTGACATGGAGAGCGGATACAGGAACCGTTCAAGTGTACTTGGACGGTGCGCTCGTGATAGAGACAAAACTCTCCGCCAGTGTCGGGAAGAGAATTGATAGTGGCGGCAGCCTCGTCGTCGGTAACTGCTACGGACGCATACCGTGTGCGTGTAAAACGTTCGGATTTGCGATTGCTGAGGTACGGTATGCTCGTGGATAAGGATGATTCTTAACGTCTCCACTAATATCATTTTTATTGATTGATAGCTTCGCTGGTGGTCGGAGGTCAAGACAGCAACGTTTCTACGAACAAATTTTGCGCGAAGGGTTTCAAGCCCGTTGCCAACCTTGATGGCCCGATACAGGTAGGACACCCTTTTTTCTGGAAACGTTACAGTCCCTCACAGGTTGTCTGGGATCTTTTAGTTTCAATGGCACCGGGGCCGATTCGTCGACCTCGGCAAATCCAGTGGTGCTGTCCGCAGGTGCAAAGTTCACGCCGTTTACTGGTGTCGACGGCGAGGTCGCTCTGGTCTCTACTCGGTGGAGGCTGTTTGTTCTGTTGGATTCTGGATCTACCGCTTCTGGGGTTGCAGAAGTATGGTGGTTCCATGAGCGGAATCGGCTCACGTTGTCAAAGGATTTGAAGAACATCACGGCTTCCGATGGTGCAGATTTTAGCAAGGCAGTGGATGGCGATACGAGCACGGTGGCTTTCTTCAAGCCAACGGCCAGTGATGAAACGGGAAACTGGATTGAGTTGCAGTTTAAAACCGCGGTGGATGCTTCTAAAGTGATTGTTCAAACTGCGACCAAGGCAGACAACTGCATGGGGTCGGTTGCTGTTATGGGTTACGACACGGTATCACAAGACTGGATTGCTGTCTCATTTTTGTGGAATCTACAGTATCCTCAAACGCGGGTCGCCGCGTATGGTACGTTTCGATAGTCTCCTCTCCTGTATGCGACATTATGCACTAACATGAGTCGAATCGCTTCAGCTCTAGTTGACGGCGTCGTCGGAGATGACGATGACTCGGGAGCCGACAGTCTGGTGTACAAGTTTACCTCGACAGACACCGTTCCCACATTCAATCTCGACGCTTCTACGGGCATTGTGCGTCTAAACCAACGAACTATTGTCGACTCGATGGCGCAAACCCGATACCCCTTGAGCGTTAGAGTTGAAGATAACAGCGGATTGGTTAGTGTTCCGGAGACCGTGTCGATCTGGATTACGGGCGTCAACAAACCTCCATCTATCAAACCGTCTAGTTTGCCCATGACCGTTCGCGAAGACGCGAAAGTCGGGGTCATCGTCGGCACGGTCGAGTGCATCAACCCCGACGACAATGCTGTGGCGTTATCGATAACAAGCGGTAACTCTCTGGGCATTTTTACGCTGCAGAACAACGCGCTGGTGGTTGCCAAGACCGGATTGGACTATGAAGCGCTTCGACTTCACACGCTGCGTCTTCGATGTGTCGAGACGAACCGTGGAGATATGTCGGCGGAGGCAGTAACCGACATTCAAGTGAATGTGCTCGATGTCAATGAGCCTCCAACGGCGACAGACCAGACACGATCCATAGTTGAGAACGCTCGAAGCGGTACAAGTCTTGGCGCTGCACTTGTCGCAAATGATCCTGACGTTGGGCAGCAGCTGCGGTTCACGATTCTATCGGGAAACAATGCAAGTTTCTTTTCGCTGGACGCAGCATCCGGACAGCTTGCTGTTGGGAAAGGACCAGTCGACAAATTCGTCGGCTGCTTTCGTCAACTTGTAGCGCCGTCCGCGATCCAACAAGTTGTTCATTTGGCGCTGAGCCCGACGTTCGTTGGGGATTGCGCGTCGCTTTGTCATGCGTACCAGTACTTTGCCATTCGAACAGCGACGCAATGCTGGTGCACGAACGCGCTTGAAGTCCCAGGCTCAGTGTATCAAGTCAATGACGTAGACTGCAGCGCGAACATTTGCCAAGGCAGTCAGAATCAACTCTGTGGAGGCTCTGACACGTTTGCAGTGTACCGTCACACTGATGGCTTGGATTTTGAACGAGTGAGTCTGTACACGCTCGTTATCGAAGTCCGCGACGATGGATACCCATCGATGGCCAGCTCTCTCAACATCATCATCTCGATCGTCAACGTCAACGAGCCACCTTCATTGCTACTCCAACCGATCCAGATCCTGGAAGGTGCCTTAGTTCGCATCAACGCCTCCAGCTTTGCGATTGTGACGGATGAAGATGCCGAGGATTCATACACTCTTGCACTGGTTGGGTGTTCAGTCACCCCATGTCCCTTCCGCTATGACGCTTCACCGACTGAGGTATTGTGGACTGCTTTCACGCTGGACTATGAGTCAGTCTCCTCCTACAAGCTTGTGTTCCGGGCTCTCGATCGTGGTGGTCTTATGGCGACCGCTGAGCTTGATGTTTCGGTCATCGACGTCAACGAACCTCCCATCATTGACGACATGTTCAGTCGATCGGTCATGGAGAACTCACCGTCGGGGACGCTGATTGCACCGCCGTTTTGTGCGCATGATCCTGACACCAAGGGTGGGGTGGTATTCGGTATCCTGTCTCAGGAGATTCCAGGTTGTGTCCAGATCGACGCGGCCTCAGGTCAACTTTACGTATCGAGCGAAAAGTGCTTCGATTATGAAGCTTTTTCCTTTGGCGATCTGCTGGGACCGACATTCAAGGCGGTCAATGTGAGTGGGGACGGAGTGGGCATCTTTGTGAATGCCATCTCGTTTGTTACTGAGATTCGCAACATCAGCATTGTTGAACTCGCGATGATGTACCCACAAGCATCTAGTATGTCAAGCGCTCAAGTAATCGAAGCACTCAGACAGAATTTCCAGGTACGGGTCCGGTCGACTGCGGTCGACGCAAGTTGCGACTCGAGCTTTTCGCCTGCACTTGTGGACGCTGTGCGCGTGACAGACGATCCAGGGTACTTCACAGCTGTTGCCAAGTTCAGTCTCCCGCTTCTTACGGACCAAATGACGGTGGATGCCAAGTACGGCAGTGGCTCGTGGGCTCGATTGTTCAACGTGGAACGACTGAAGAAGACGTTCACGATGGTCGTGGCTGTTCACGACTCGTCCCCGAAATCGCTTCGTACCGAGCAGGTGATTGCCATCGAAGTGCTCGACGTGAACGAGCCTCCACGCTTTATTGGCTCTGGACAAGATCTGGCAATCGACGAAAATTCGGTTCAGGGCACAGCAATCAACCAGTCACTGAGTGATCTGTTCTTCGACCCCGAGGGGCGACGGCTCGCGTTTGCGATCCAGTCGCAGAGCGAACCAAACACCTTCTATTACGATGCAGGCGCCGATAAAATTCGTGTGGGCACGGCTGGCGTGAATTATGAGGCCCGCAGATCCCATCAACTCGTTTTTCAAGTTGTCGATAAGGACTTGTCCGTGCTAGTGACATTGACGGTCACGGTGCGGGATTTGAACGACGCTCCCGTGCCTCATTGCACACGGATCTCAATCATAGAATCGTCTCCAGTAAACGCGATCGTCTCCGAAGCCGTCACGGTTTTGGATGAGGATGTGAGCGATCGAGCATTTACATACAAGCTCCTGAAGGGTTCGGACATCTTCTCTATCGACGCGCTCGGACGCATTGGACTCCGGTCAGCGCTAGACTTTGAGACTCGACGTCAGCACGGCCTCCAGCTCGCGGTGGCAGATAGCGGGATGGCCACCGGCTCGTGTACGATGATTATCGACGTTGTGGATGTTAATGAACCGCCGACAGGAACTGTGCTCTACAAAGGAGTCACTCACCAGAATGCCGGCTTTGCGGATCGCATACTCAAGATCGACTTGGCGGATCCAGAGCACGTGACGCTAACGTATCGATACGTGCAGTCGGCACCGTTATCTGTGAAAGGTCAACCGCTTTTTGCAGTTGATGCGAACGGATTTTTGATTGTGAACGTCAGTGACGCCTTCGACTTTTCCTCGCCACTCTCGTATTCGCTAGCCATGGCTGCCAGCGATGGTATATACGAGATTCTGTTCAGCGTGAACGTTGCGCTACTCAAAGATCCACCACCGATTGCCTGTCCGCCTCGAGCCATCCAGTTGGATGTGAGCGAAAACGTTGTCGCTGCTTCAGCAGGGTATGTCACCGTTGTGCCATTTGCAGGCTTCACTGGCAATATCACTCCTCAGTTCCAGCTCGTCGAAAGCTCCGCGATGTATCCAAGATTCACCATGGCCTCAACAACGGGCGAAGTGCAAGTCAGTGACAAAGTGTCGCTGGACTATGAAGCGCAGAGCAGCTACAGTCTCGTCTTTGATGCGTTCTACGCCGATGATATGAAGATCACGTGCTCGTTTGAGGTCCAGGTGATCGATCAAGACGAGCCGCCAACCTGCAATAGCCCCAAGGTCGTCATTGCTGAAAACCAAGTCGCAACGGACGTGTTCTTGGCTCAAATTGATGCCCACGATCCCGAAACGAAGCCGCTCACATATGCAATCGTCGACAGCATCACCTCGCTACGTGGCGCTTACGTGAATGCGTCCGGCAGAGTGTTTGTAAAAGATACATCGGTCATCGACTATGAAGTGACACCGCTTTATGCTCTTATTGTGGCTGTCTCGGACGGAACCCACAGCGTCCAATGCATGGTCACGGTTGACGTTAAAGATTCAAACGACTGCCCTGTCATTCAATCGCAGGATTTGTACGTATTGGAGAACAGCGTGGCTGGAATGCTTGTTGGCAATCCATTAAAGGTGGCCGACCAGGACCACCCAGATGGAAGCTTGGGGCGTATCACCTTTGCCACCGATTCCGAAGTCGTGTCAATCCACGCCACGTCGGGTCAGATCTCGATCGCGAATGCAAGCGTGCTGGACTATGAAAGCACAGCGCAGTTTGTGGTGACTGTCGCGGTCACGGACGATGGGAGTCCGCCATGCACAACCAGCGCAGCACTCACGATCCAAGTGCGCGACGTGAATGAACCGCCAATCGCTGTCAGTGGACTGGCAGGCAGTGTCGTCGAGTATACGCGTTCGTCTGCTCAAAATTCTTCGATTGCTGTTGCGACAGTCGGTGCCACTGACCCAGACGGCGGTGATGTGCTTCGATTCAGCATTGTCAACGCAAGCGCCAGCCCAGTCTTCCGTATCGATAGTGTGACGGGTGCGATCTTTGTTACGGATCCCACTGTCTTCGATTTTGAGCGGGACAATCGCTACACTCTTGTTATTGCCGTGTCGGATCGAGCTGGACTGCAGACGTTCTCAATGGTGGACGTCTCTGTCGCCGATGTGAATGAGCCGCCGGTGCTGCAGGTTCTGACCGCAAAGGTCCGCGAGAACTCGTCAATTGGGATGGTTGTACTCGACTGTTCATCTAGTATTGTTGCACTGGACCCCGAAGGGGACCCACAAATTACCTACACGCTGGCCATTGGGACGGCGCCTTCGTTGCCATTCGTGATCGTGAACAACCAACTCATTGTCGTCGATACCAGCTCGATCGACTATGAAACGAAGAACGTGTATCGAGTACCGCTGCAGGCATGTGACTCTGCAAATGCTTGTGCCACCGCACTATTCACAATTGAAGTGTTGGATGTGAACGAAGCCCCAGCTATCTACACCACAACTCTCACGGTCGCCGAGAACACTGCAAGTGGTACTTTAGTGGGAAAGCCTATTTTAGCTTACGATCCGGACGCTGGTCAGCTGCTAAGCTTTGCGATCACAAGCGGAAACGATCAAGATACATTTGGTATCGTCGGCTGCAGTGGGCAGCTCTATGTGAAGCGCGGTATGACGCTTGACTTTGAACGGGCCGTCGCGCTCACGCTGGAGGTCACGGTCCGTGACAATGGCATCCCAGCTTTGTCAGCAACATCAACAGTCCAGATTGCGGTCGCTGATGTCAATGAGGAGCCCGTGTTTGTAGTCGACTATGTCATACGTGTCGACACCCGAGCTGCGTCTCAAGCCTCTGGGGTCGAGATTATGCATGGACTTGATCTTGTCCACGCTATTGACGCGGTGGGGAACCCGACAGCGGGGTACTGCTCGGTGGTGGTGGACGAGATCTCGTCGCTGCAGAACGCTGTCATTTGCGGGTTGACACAAGCTGCCACTGACCCGTATGTCTTCAAAGCCTCCTGGAGCGTGTTACTCAGCAAAGCGACCACAATGTCGCTACGGACAATGTCTCAGACGGAAGCGCAGGTCGTCTTTGTCGTCGACAATATCGTAGAGTACGGCGAGTTGACTTTCCGACCCAACCTCGACTTGAAATTTGTCGACACTGTGTCTTACAATCTCCGTCGCGGAACTCATGAAGTCGCAGTTTATGGCTTTTCAGCGACCAGTACACCGGTTGCACTCGAATTTTGGTTGGCCAACAGTTCTATTTCGTGGGAACGCGTGTCGTTGGCAGCGTTAAACAGCGTCTACCCGACACAACAAGTCCGGTCGATTCCAGAGAACAGTCCAAAGGGATCTCTGGTGGGTCCATCAGTGGCGGCGATTGACGAAGATCACAACACCAACTTGTCGTACGCAATTATCCGTCAAGACAGGGATGGTTTGTTCGAGATCAATGCGATGAGTGGGCAGATGAGAGTTGGCTTGAGTGGCGCTCTTCTCGACTACGAGCTCCAATCATCTCACAAGGTGCTCGTTGAAGCAAGCGATGTGGCTGACCCAGAAGTGATCCTCAGCACACAAACGTGGGTGCTCGTTCAAGTGGGGGACGTCAACGAGCCGCCGCAACTTCCTGCGCAGCTCGTCGGGAGCGTACTAGAGATTTCTCCGACTGGTACGCTGATCGGCGATGCAATTCGAGCGGTGGATCCAGAGGGTATGTACACGGCATTCAATTTTACGATCGTCAACGCTTCATCCGTCCCTCGATTCGAGATTTCGAAAGGTGGCCAACTATCGGTCGCTCCCGGTGCGGTGTTGGACTTTGAGACCATGGCGATGCACCGTGTGGATATCAACGTCTCTGATCCCGACGGGTTGTGGACCCTCGCCACCTTTGTGGTGTCGCTGCTTGATGTAAACGAACCGCCGTCGCTCACGATGGAGATCTTTGCGGTGCCTGAGAACTCTCCGCGCGGTACAGTAATCTTGAAGCTCAGTGGATTCGACCCCGAGAATCAAACATTATCGTTTTCGTATGCGTCCAGTCTCCTTGGTGAGAGCGATGGAAACGGGGACGCATTCCGTGTGGTTGCACTGACCAGATCGACCGCACAATTGGAGACTCTGAATAAAGCACTCAACTATGAGGAGACAAAGCATTTTCAGATCACTGTGACCGTCACGGACTCCGGCGCTGACAGATTGGCTTCCTCGGTGTCCGCAACAGTGGAGGTCATCGATGTGAATGAGCCACCTCGACTAACAGTCGCAGCATCGGACGTGCGCTTCTCGATTCCTGAAAATGCCCCTCAAGGTTTTGCTGTGGGTCGACCACTCGGCGAGTTTGTGGTGGATGAAGACGTCGGCGATTCGCTCACCTACTCGATCATTGATTCTGCACCGGCTGCCGGCATATTCGCAATCGAGACTCGGCAAGGGACCATCACGGTGCTGAACAATGCGGCTCTCGACTATGAAACGCTGAAGTTTGCCACACTGAAGGTTCGAGTCGTCGATATCGACGCCAATGCCCTAAACGTCGATGTGGTGATTGCAATCACGGACGTCAACGAGCCGCCCATTTTTCCGACGAGCAGTGCATCTGTATCTGTGGCCGAGTCAACAACAGTCGGAAAGATCATTTACACGGTTAGTGCAAACGATCCCGAGAAGACACCGTTGGCGTATTCCATTGGATCGGCGACTCCTGACGGTGCTTTCGCTGTGAACCAAAGCGATGGAACAGTCAGCGTAGTGACGGCACTGGACGCGTCAATTTTGTACAATCTCACCCTTCGTGCAGTCGACGAAGGCGGACTGGGGAGGACTTCATCGACTGACTTGACGCTGTGTGTGCGTGTGAGCCGCATCAATCGACCCCCACAAGTTGGCAATTTCTCTCTCAGTGTACAGGAAAACTCGCCCGCCGGAATCGACATTGGAACCGTGCGAGGCAGCGACTCGTACAATGGTAGCATCTTGACGTTCTCGGTGATCCCAGACATGGGGTTGATCACATTTCGAGCGACCAGTAAAACAACGGCCGGTGTATACCTGTGGACAGCGCTGGACTTTGAGGCACAGCCCCAGCTCACATACCAGCTCTGTGCGACGGACGACGGCGCCGAAAACAACCGTGTAGACGAAATGACGGCGTGTGGGACGTTGGTGATCACTGTAGTGGACGTAAATGAACCGCCTGTGCTGGACAAAACATCATGTGCCGTTCAGCGCAAGATCACGGAGGGACCATTCCTCTCCCTGTGGAACAGTACGATTCCCTACTGTCTATGCTTGACATTAAATCAGTACTGACTGTAATGCGTGTTTGTTTCCGCAGCACTCACCCAGCTGTCGACGAGTGGAGGATACTTTGATTGGTCAAGTTGGCATCGGCTCAATGTACAAGACACTCCGCTGGCGTTTGGTGATCTGGATTTCTCTGTGGCCATGAGTGTTCGTCCAACAGATCTGAGCAACACGTCCCTGCTTCTGTCAGTCACTGGAATCGGAGGCCACACATTCCGACTGGATTTGATTAGCAAGAGTCTTCAAGTCACAATGGACAACCACATCGTGCTGTCGACCGATCTGCAACTGGACGAGCTCAAATGGACGCGTCTCGCACTGGTCTACTCCACTGCCGATACATCGTTCCTTTACTACGTGGACGGCCTTCTCCAAGCGAATCACACCATGGAATACTTTGGTTTTCGAGATGTTGCAACTGAAGCAGTTTTATCAGCTGTTGATCAACCGTTCACGGGATGGATATCAAGATTCCATTACTTTGCTGCTGCGTTGTCCAGCGATCAAATCGAGCAGCTACTGTCGTACTCGGGTAGGTTCTTGTCCTCTTCATTAGAGACGTGCCTGCGTTGAGTCTGACGATCTATTTTGTGATTCGTTTGAATGTAGTGCCAACATTTTACTTGCTCAGCACTGTGAATTCGGCTCCCGTTTCATACGCGGATGGAACTGCGTACTGTAAAGCACAAAAGCTTCGATTGTGTGACACAATCGACTTCGACTCGATGTGTGCTCCGTACTATCGGAGCACAAAGTTGCCGATGCACAGCGGATCATTCTTTGTGCCTCCATACTGCCAAGCGGCCGAAGGCTCTGTCTTGCAGCGAACGGACAATGCAAATCTCGCCTGCTGTTCCCTGTCGATAGAGAAGAGAATGCTCGGCAGTGAGGCAGATCCAGTGTTACCGACACGCGCGATTGCTGCCAGCTCGTATCTGGAGAATCGTAAAGAGCATGGCTACGGCCCAGGGGGACTCAACCGTGTTCGTGCGACACGCGGTAGCAGTGGAAGCGGTAACAACGGCTCGTGGTGTCCAGCATCGGCGTCCGCAGCCGAGTGGTTATTGGTCACATTGTCTCGGCCTACTATGCTTACACGACTCGAACTCGTCGCTGGTGTCGATCGCAATAACCGAACGGGATTGCTAACCTCGTTTCGACTGGAAACACGAGTGGATACCAGCGATGTGTTTACGTCCGTGAAGCTACCAATGCGGAATCTCTCTGTTTTCAACAAACCGCCCGACAAGTACAATGTGCTGCTGCCGAATGTCGTGGCCCGCCAAGTACGGATCGTCCCGCTCGCGTGGAACGGGTCTGCTTGTTTGCGCGTCGAACTGTTTGGATCTGCACCGGGTATGTGGCGAACTGAGTGGTCTTTTTTCTGCGACTCTCGTCTTGACGTACTTTTGTTGTGGCATCATAGAATATCAATTTGCGAGGGTTGTTCAAGCCAGCGATCTGGATATGAACGACAAGGTTACGTTTCGACTGACGGACGCATCGCGTCCATCCGGTTTCTCCATCGACAGTACAACCGGAGCGATTCGCGCGCGTACAGAATGGATTGATTACGAGATGACATCCGCGTATTCGCTGTCGGTCGAGGCAATCGATAGACAGAACGCGTCTGATTCCTGTGAGATAAAAATTGAAGTCAGCGATGAGAACGACCCACCGTCGGTACGCCCAACGACCTTCTCCGTCGCGGAAAATAGTGACGTAGACACGCAGATCGGCGAGCTCACGGTTCAGCAAGTAGAAGTTGCCGAGGGCAGCGTCGTGTCGCTTCTGGACGAGACCAACTGCCCATTCCGTCTGGACCCAGTGACCCTGGCAGTGATTGTTCAAAACACTGCGGGTTTTGATTACGAGACGACTCGGAAGGTTCAATGTGCCATCGTCTTGGTCGACGACTCGCCACCCTCAAAGTCGAACGTGCAGATGATCACTATTGAGGTGATGGATGTGAATGAAGCGCCTGTGATTCCGAGCGGACAACGTGGCGTCGTGTTCGAGAATGCAACTAGAGGTTCAAGCGTGATGGTCGTCGCTGCCTCTGATCCCGATACGTCGAGTCCCAAGTGGCAGCAGCTGCGATTTCGACTTGTCAACACGTCTGTGTTTACCATCGATGACCAAAGCGGACAGCTGACGCTCTTGTCGCCCGAGCGAATTGACTATGAGACGCAACAAGAACACATGGTGACAGTCCAAGCCATCGACGGTGGACTGTTGGAAAGCGAACAAGTTGTGTACGTCTCGGTCGTGAATGTTGAAGAGCCGCCAGATGTCAGCAGCGTTGTGACCAAGCTCCAAGTTCCAGAAAATGGTCCAACGCCACGGACCCTGTTCGTAGTCAATGCGACCGACCCGGACCGACTATCGGGCGAGCACCTCACGTTTTCGCTTCGCAATGCGACTCCGTATCTCCAGATCGATGCCGCTAGTGGAGTGGTGACGCTAGTGAAGCCATTTGACTACGAACTCACAGCTGCGTGGCTGTTTGTGGTTGTCGTGGGAAAGACGATCGACCCAGCACTCAACGCGTCCATTGGCATCACCATCGAGGTCGAGGATATCAACGAGCCACCCCAACTCTTGCAGCAACAAGTGGCTGTCGTCGCCGACGAGAACCTCGCGTCGGGTGTTCCGATTGGAGCTGCACTGCACGCGTTCATTTGGGACCCCGAAAACAACAGCGTCTCGTTTCACCTCGAGCCCTCGCAGGATTCAGCTTTCTTCACAGTGGACAGTTGCAGTGGCCAGTTACGGTCGAAGCGGCCGCTCGACTATGAGACAACAACCCGCGACCTGGCGCTGACGGTGTTGGTCTCGGATGTAGGGAACCCTTCTGTCCGAGTGCGCCTTGGCGTAAGCGTCCAGGTCAACGACATCAACGAAGCACCGCACTTCAAAGCGCCAGAGTACCGTTTTGCAGTGCGAGAAGATGCAAGAGATGCCACCGACGTTGGTATTGTAGGTGCCACGGACCTGGACGCCAATACGGTACTGCAGTACAGGGTTCTAGTCTCCAGTGACAGCCAAGGATTCATTGTGGACCGCCAGAACGGATCGATACGGATACTTCCGACACGTGGGCAATTCGACTTTGAGACAAAACCTGAGTACACATGTGTTGTGGAAGTGACCGACGGTGAGTTGACGTCTAGAGCGTCAGTATTCGTCGCCGTTGTGGACGTGAACGAAGCACCAAGTTGTCAGCCCGAGTCGCGATCCGTCCAAGAGAACGCTGTAGTGGGCATGGTCGTGATGCCGCCACTCAACGCGATTGATGTGGATGCCGGTGATATGGGCTATTCGATCGTCTATCGACTCATCGGTGACGAAGGGCTCGGTCTTTTTGCTCTCGACCAATTCGGGACGTTTAGCGTGGCCAAGCCGGCCCTCGACTTTGAAGTACGGAATATATATCGACTGGGCTACTCGGCGTGTGATCGAAGCGGGGCGTGCTCGTCCTGTACACTGACTGTGTCGGTGGAAGATGCGAATGATGCCCCTGTGATTGTCAGTGACAAGTTCTACGTTAACGAAAACACTCTTGGCGAAGTGTTTTCAGTCGTCGCGAGTGACGAAGACGCCACGGATACGCTGCTCTACGAGGTTGTCGAGCAGTCCGTTCGAGATCTCTTCTCGATCGACCCAAGTTCTGGACGCGTGTCCGTGCTGACGGTCGCTGCGCTTGATTACGAAACGTTAGACAAGCACTCAGTCTGGCTCAAGGTTAGAGCGACCGACAATGGCAAACCGCGCCTATCAGTGACGTCAGTGATCACCGTGCTGATACTGGATGTGAATGAACCCCCAACCACTGCCCCAGCAAGTTCTGTGCTTGTGGACGAAGACTATACAGTCGGACGCGTTGTGTTCACGTGGGATGTCCGCGATCCAGACAGCGGCCAAGAGCTTACGTTCTCGACCGCGCAAGATAACGCAGCCGACCAGAAATTTGGCTTTGCAGATCCGCTCAGCAACAGTCTGATGCTGCTCAAGCGACTGAATTACGAAACGCGAAGCAGCTACGAGATTGTTCTCTCTGTATGCGACCCGTTCATGACGTGCTCCACAACAAACCTCTCGACCACTATTGTCGACAAAAATGATCCACCAAAGTTCCTGCTCTCAGAGAGCGACAGCTCCAGTCGAAGCGTTCAGCTTGCTGTCTCTAATCACGCAACAAATACGCAGACGATTGGTGCGCTACACGCCGCAGACGAAGACGTCGGCGATATGCTCGTGTTTTCGCTTCAATCGGTTGCTTCGTCGCTCGTGTCTGGACAAGTCGACGCCGCTGGGATCGTGCGTGTCAATGGTACGACCGGCGCACTGATGGTGACCAATGCAACAAGGCTCCACACGCTTGCCGATGGATCGTCTCTTGTCGTGCAAGCCGTCGTCACCGATCCAGCCGGGCTCAGTGATTCAGTTCTGGTTGTTGTGACCGTGGTCGCGACAAATGCTCCACCCTCCTGTGGGACAGGTATTGTCTACGCTACTGTGGATGAAAATCTCCCAGTCGGTTCGCCCATCGGGTCGCCGCTCAGAGATCGGGTCTCAGACGCTGACGTTGGCACGACGTTTACGTTCAGCTTACTGCACCCTTTCCTGCAGGTCGACACCCTGACGGGCCAACTGTACGCGACGCAACCCTCCAATTTCGACTTTGAATTGCCTGCGCCAACCAACACAAGCATTGCTGTGTTGGTGAGTGACGATGGAGCTTTCCACGATGGCGGGGGCTCGCTTACGGCAGTCTGCCATGTCGTCATCGCTTGGCGAAATGTGAACGAAGCTCCGACGTCGTCCGATTTACGAATTGCTGTGAACGAAGATACGTACACAGGACTGTCGTCACTTCCCACGCAGGTGTTACTGTTCCCAATCCAACGGTCCGCTGGCGACATCGAAATGGTATACAAGCGGTCTGCAGCCGCTGGCTTTTCTGCGATCACAACGCGCAGGACACTAAGACTTGGTTACGACTCGTTCACCCAGACGGATGTCGCAATCGCACTGCAATTCGATACGATACGATTCCCCGAGTCATCACTACTACTGGGCGGCGCGTATCTCGAGTTTGCTGTTCCGTCTGGACAAGTCGGTCCTTTTCGGCTGGAAATTCATCTCCTCAAGGGAACAACCGTGGCGTCGTCCACTAGTTTGTCAGTGAATGACTATGCGTCAGGAGATGTCGTGGAGTGGACGTGTGGAGTCGTGGCGGGATCCAAGTTGCGTTCGCCGGACATCTCGTCTCTGGTGGCACGCTCGCTTGGAGATTTGACTGGCTCAAAGATCGTCAGTTTGCTCATTCTCGGCAGCGGCGTTGGCGAAGTGGCTTCATTCGATCGAAGTTCCAGCTCTGCTCCTGTTCTCGAACTTGTTGTTCGTGAAGGTACGATTGTGATCGATATTTTTAAAGGGCTATTGTCGCTCACGTTGATGGGATGAATGTAGTGACGCAAGTGAACCTGGCTGGTGGCCTCGTACCCTTTGCGGACCAGGACGCCAATGACACAATTCGGTTTCAGATCACGGATGGCAATCCGACTCCACATATTTTCCATGTTGATGCGACCACGGGCCAAGTATCCGCTGTGCAAGAACTTCTCGACTATGAAACCAAAAACATGTACGAGCTCGAAGTTACGATGGTGGATGCCGGTGGTCTGTCTGCAGTCTCGAGAGTCGTGATTGACGTGCAAGACGTGAATGAAGCGCCGGCGCTTTCAGACACGGTTTGCTATGTCGCTGAGATTGCTACGCTCGGGAGTATCGTTTGCAAGGCTACCGCGTTTGACCAAGACGCACCATCGTCTCTGAACGGCTTGATTTCGTACGCATTTGATACCAGTGTCGCATATCCATCCACCGGCTTCAGTGTTGATTCCGTCACTGGCGACATTCGCGTTGTGGATGCTACGGCGATGGACTATGAGGTCAAGCCGACGATCACTCTGCGGGTATGTTCGTCGGATCGCGGAACGCCGCCATTGCAATCGTGTGGCACCATCACGCTGAACGTGGTGGACGCCAACGATGCGCCGACGCTCGTGACGCCGACAACATGTGATGTGGACGAGATCTCATACACCCTCACTGACGCGGCGCGAACGCAATCTGCTGGTCGAGTTGTTTGCCAATTGGCAGTTGCCGATCAAGACTCGTCAAGTTCTGTCACTGCCTGGGCGCTGCATACGTGGGAGTACCAAGACACTGCGATGGAGAATTCAAGTGCTTGCCCACTCATCGTTAACGTGAACGGACAGACTGTGGTGGCGCAACCCGAGCGGCTCGACTTTGAATTGATCAAGAGCTGCGAACTGCTCGTACGGGCAAGTGACGGTGGTGGTTTATCTTCGCCGTGGCAGCGTGTGAGTATTCGCATTCGTGACGTCAACGAACCACCTTCAATCCAGATCTCTGATGTGCTGGAGATTGACGAAAACGTCCCGATCGGGACGCTTGCGTCTGGATCGTTTGTGGTGTACGACCCTGACTGGCTCGACTCGGGACTGCCCGACTACGTCTCCGTGGAGATCGTTGGCGGGTCCACGTTGTTCAAGGTATCTGATAACAGCAAGATCATCTACGTTGGCGAAACCGGAGGGCTTAACTATGAGTTCGACGCCAGTTACAGCCTCCGTCTCTTTGCCGTAGACAGCCGTGGAGCTCAGAGTGGTTCCGCAACGCTGCGGATTCAAGTGCGAGACGTGAATGAACCACCAAAGTTTGACAATCCAACGTACGCGTACTCGATCGATGAGAATCTGCCAGCATCAACAAAGTTATCACCTGCCGTTCAAGCCACAGATCCAGATTCGGGTGATACCGTAGCCTACAGTATCCTCACGGAAACGACGTCTCAGGTTAGTAATGCCGCACCTGTGACGTTTGGTGTGGATCGAACAACTGGCCAGCTTTATCAACTGGCGAACGGGCTGGACTTTGAGTCGACGAATCAATTCACGCTGGTAGTGAGAGCGACCGACAAGGACGGTCTCTTTGCTACCGCAACGGTTGTCGTGACCGTCAACGACGTGAATGAGCCACCGACGCTCGGCTCCCAACACGTCGCTGTCCCAGAGGACTCTGCTGTCGAATCGAGTCTAGGTGTCGACTTACGCCAACTAGTGTCGGATCCCGAGCTCGCTGATGCGTTTTCCTTCGAGATTTCTCAAGGGAATGATGCTCAGCTGTTTCAAGTCGACAAGAAGACGGGTCAAGTGACACTGCGTGGAGTGCTGGATTTTGAGACAGCGTCAGAGCACAACCTCGTAATGGTGGTGACGGATCACGGTGGACTGCGCGCGGAAGCCGAGTTTGTTGTCCACGTCACAGACATAAATGAAGCACCGGTGCTCCAGCCATTTGATTTTAGTATCGCCGAAAATTCACCCGTGGGGACGTTTGTGGGGACACCCATCAACGGCAGCGATGTCGATCAAGGAACCGTTCTGCAGTATTCGCTTCTGACGCAGTCTGATCGAGCGAATGGATTTATGGATGCCCTCTGTTTTGTGGTCAACGCGACGTCGGGCCAGCTCCAAGTCAAAAGCGGATGCACGCTCGATTTCGAGTCGTCACAAGACAGCTTTTTCCAGCTTCAAGTCCAAGTGAGCGACGGACTCTTAACAGCAACGGCCATCGGCGTCGTCCACGTCACTGACGTCAACGAGGCCCCGATGTTTGAGCGTTTGACACCTGCCAGGATCGCTGAAAACTCACCACGCGGCACGCTCGTCGCCGTCGTAAAAGCCGTCGATCCAGATTTACACGATGCCCTCTCGTACTGGCTATGTAGCCAAAGTCACCCAGATACTTTCACAATCGAAACCCGCCATGGTGAAAACGCAGCGCAGATCGTCGTCAGAGATCCAGTCTCGCTCAACTACGAGGCGCAACCCGTGCTGTGGGTCGACATATGTGTCGACGACGTAGCTGGCGTATCGACAAAAGCAAGAATGAGCGTCATGCTTCGCAATGTGTACGAGCCGCCGCGCTTCACAAGAGACTCGATCCGGTTTTCAGTACTCGAGAACCTGGCTCTGAAGAGCGCTGTTGGTTCACCACTTGGGGCATACGTCGTCGATGAAGAGAACCTAAAAGGCTCCACGATGGTCTGCAGCAGTTCGGTAGCTCTCCAGGTACTCACTACGGAATGCTCGCCGTCGATTGGTTTTGCTATTGATGAATGTGGTCAGCTCTCGCTTGCGCGCGGCCAATTCGATTATGAGACGCAGACGTCGTGTTTGGTGACAGTAGTGATCAGCGGCAGCCAAAGCGACTACGAGTCGGACAGCCAGCGTCTCGAAGTGGAGATTATTGTCTCCGATGTCAACGAGCCTCCGACGTTTACAGCCCAAAGCTTCACGTTCAGTGTCTCGGAAAAGGCAACAGGTGGCACTCTACTTGGCTACTTTTCCGCGACTGATCCGGACGCGAATACAAGTCTTTCGTACCGATGGAATACGCCGTCGTCGCTACCATTCACTCTATTGTCATCCGGTGCGCTGAAACTCTTGACAGGGTCCGCGCTCGATTACGAGTCGGTGCAATTTTATTCGTCGACGGTTGTGGTAAGCGATCAATGGGGTCTTCAAAACGAATCGACAGTGGTGATTTCTGTCACCAATGAGAATGAACCGCCCCTGTTTGCAGCATCGAAGTACAGCTTCCGGATCGATGAGAATTCACCAAATCAAACAGTCGTAGGGACAGTCGTTGCCATCGATGCGGATACGTTCCAGAACGATACGCTCGTGTACGGCATTGTCAGTGGAAATAGCTTGGAGACGTTTTCGATTGTCTCAGTTCGCGGCGTTGGCAAGCTCCTCGTCAACAATGCACCAGCACTCGATTTTGAACGTCAGCGCAGTTACGACATGATCGTCAGTGCCACTGACAATGGACCTGGCGGTCTCTGCGCGTTTGTGAGTGTCCACATTGATGTGCGTGAACTGAACGAGGCACCACAAACAGTGGATAGCATGGTCTACATTCCAGAAAATGCGTTGACGTCGACCTCGCTGTACGCTGCAGCGAACCTTCAGAGCATTTTTAATGGCTCGCTTGTAGCATCCGACCAAGACAACGGGGATGTTCTTTCCTACTCGATCAGTGATCCAACGCAAACGTTTGGCGTCCAGTTTTCGACTGGAGTAGTCTACTCGCTGCGCGCCCTCGACTATGAAGTGCAGTCGCTGTATACGCTTACGTTGACGGCGACCGACAGAGGCGGCTTAAGTGCGTCGTCTCAGCTCTCAGTGATCGTCCAAGACCGCAACGATGCCCCCATTATCTTGTCTGACGAGTTCAGCGTCGCGGAGAATTTAGCCAATGGAACGAAGATTGGCGGGATTGTGTGGAGCGACCAGGATGTGGGGCAGACGCACACGCTGTCGATACTCACGACGACTGTCGTGCATCGGGACAACACCACCGAGGCTTGCGTACTCAACGATATCGTGTACTTGTCTGCGACAACCGGCGACATCGCAGTTCAGGATCCGACAGTGTTCGATTTTGAGCATGTGCAATCTGTGATACTGAGTGTCGCCATCGAAGACAACGGGTCGGTAGCAAAACGGACGACCAAGGAACTCACTTTGCGGCTCGTGGATATCAATGAGGTGTGTGCTTTTGTTACATCTGTCGGCGGCGAAACGATGTTCTCCTGGAACGAAAACGCTGTTGGTACAATTGGACTCGTGAATGGCGTTGACCCAGACTTGTACGGTACGGGTGACAAGGCCGTGTGGCGTCAGCTTCGGTATGCACTTGTCGACGATTCGTCCGCGACTGCTATTGCAAATAATGTGCTGGCGATCAACGCGTCGACTGGCGAGTTGTCGGTCGTCACGCCCGTCGATTACGAGTTCACAAAGATCCTCACGGTTCGCGTCGAGGCAACCGACGGAGGGCAACTGGCTTGTGGCGGCACGGTCGTGGTTCAGATCCAGGATATTAACGAACCGCCGATCCTTGACCCGTCGACTTTTTATGTGCTGGAATCAGCACCGCTGGGCAGCGGGGTCTCGCGGTCTCCGGATGGAGTGGTGCTCGGCGCACAAGTGTCTTTCTGGGACCCTGAGAATGATACTGTCAGCCTCAGTGCAAGCGTCAGTGGCGATGGCACTCCGTTCTTTTCAATATCTCCAACAGACGGCCAACTCCTCGTGGCGAGCCTTCTAGACTTTGAGACGATCGCTGTCCATGACGTGGTCGTCACGGCGACCGATGCGTCGCCTCGCAACCAACAAGCAACCACCATCGTTCGTGTGCTGGTATTGGATGTGAACGAGCCACCTATACTGCCCACGATCCAGAGACCGTTTTTTATCGCGGAAGATGCAACTGTGGGGTCTGCGGTTGGCTCGTTGAATGCGGCCTATGACCCAGATGCGTACGATATTCTGACGTACGAAATTGTCCGAGCAGTCGATGAAGCAGGTGTGTCGGTCGATCTCTTCTCGATGCATTCGTGCGATGGAGAGGTTCGTGTGGCATCCGACCCACTTCACTCGTTTGATTACGAGACGACCAAGTGGTACGAGCTGACGGTGCGCGTACGCGATCGCAAGGGACTTGAGGCGATAACAGTGCCCCCGATCATTGTCAACGTCACAGACGTCAACGAGCCGCCGATCTGCAACGACGTGACACTCACACTCAACGAGAATGCACCCACCGGTACTGTCGTTGGTGTCCTCCGTTGGAACGATCCGGACGCTGTGTCCAAGAACTCGATCTCAGCGTTAGAGATTACCAACAATCAGGCCGACGCAGCCTTTGGTGTGTTTACGATTGATCAGAGCGTGGTAGGGTCATATCGTCTGCTCGTTCGCGACAGCAGCCGGCTTGATTTTGAGACGACAAGGCAGTTTGAGTTGCGATTCCGGATCGCCGACAGTTTTACGGACGTCGGAAGCGATGGCATCTCCAAGACTGTGTCTTCGCTGTCGTCAACCTGTGCCGTGGTGGTGGAATTGCAAGACGTGAATGAAGCGCCGACAGTCGGCGCTATTACGAAACGATCGATCGCTGAAAATGCTCCAGTCTCGTCGCTTGTCGGTGCAGCGATCTTTGCGACGGATCCAGACGCGTATGAGTCGCTTCGATATGCGATTGTCGAGTCGGTGCCGTTTGCAATTGACCCACAGAATGGCCAATTGCGAACCAGTGAGGTGTTTGATTTCGAGGAGGAGGCGTCCTACACCTTTACAATCGTGGTGACCGATACTGCGGCCAACAAGGTATCCACACGAGTGGAAATTACGATTGAAGATGTCAACGAAGCGCCTGTGCTACCGCGAAATTGCTTTGTCGATGCTAGGGACGATATCATGCGCCAGCGATACGATGGAAACGAACAGCTCTGTCTGTTTATTGATGAAAACGTCGTTCCAGGCACCGTGATCGAAGCGGTTACTGCAAACGACGAAGACACTAACGACCAGCGCCTATTTTACAGTATCATCACAAGCACTAGCTCGCCGGTTGCTCGCGTTTTGGTGCTGGATGACGAAAGTCGCGCGTGCAAGATTGTCACATTTGATGAGCCGCTGGATTACGAGCGACAGCGCGTTTATCGATTCCGCTTAGTTGTCACAGACACTGGGACGGGCTTTCTGAGTGACGCGGTCGACATTGTGCTGTTCGTGCGCGACATCGACGAGCCACCAAGTCTCGTGACGACGTCGGTTCAGAAGCTGCAGCTCGCGGAGAACGCTCCATCCGATACACTGGTTGGCGTGCTGCTCGGCATGGATCCAGAAGGCGATGCCTTCATATTTGCATTGCTCGACACGGCCCCAGTCGCGAACGCCATTAAAATCGACTCGGACGGCACGGTGCGGTCGACAGCGAGCGCCTGTGATTACGAAGCTTTGCAGGCGTTGCAAGTCGGCACGATTCCCCACCTGCGTGTGCGGGCGATGATGGCGACGACAGCGACCAACTCCATGACAGCGCCATTCGAGTTTGTCATTACCATCATGGACATGCCCGAGGCGCCAGTCTTTCTACAGCAAGCTAAGTACCGATTCGCAGTACATGAGCTAGCTGAGGCTGGCGCCATGATCGGCATCGTGCGAGCGTTCGACGTTGACGACGGCGAGATGCTTGCGTTTTCAATGAATGCCGTGGATTCTCCTGACGCCAGTGTATTCAGCATCGACCACTCGTCCGGACTCATCACCAAACAGCAAGCAGGCAAGTTAGACGTGCAAGTCAAGGCAGCGTATACTGTCACCATCGTCGTGACAGATCGAGACAATCTCTCGGCATCGACGACTGTGAGTATCACAGTACTCAACGATAACGAACCGCCAGTGTGTCCCCCACTGCATTGTTGGGTGGTCGAGAATGCCGCGTCGATCCAGCTAGGGCTACCCGGATCTGTCGGGTCCTGCCAGGTGATCGCAAAAGATCCAGATACGACACAAAGCCACGTTTACCAGCTTCTTGAACCAGTCGACTCGCAGTTATCAGCGTTTCCATTCACAATCGACTATGTGACCGGCGTCCTCGCGTTCAAGAATGGACTGCGTTCTTACGCCAACTTTGAAACGCAGAGCGAGTATCGATTCCAGTACCAGTCGAATGACGTACCGTCGTCTGGTCCGTCGCTCTCGTGCACAGCAGTCGCCGTTGTCTCGGTCGTCGATGTGAATGAAGCGCCTGTGATCTTGCTGAATAGGTCGATGGTAGTCGGAGAGCTCTCTGCTGTCGGGGCTTCAGTAGGGTTCGTAATGGCGCAAGATGAAGACGCCGGCGATACATTGACGTATGCCCTCGTTCGCCAGTCACCGAATGGCACATTTGCTGTACGGGCCAACGATGGTTTGGTTACAATTGCGGATCGATCGCGCTTGAATTACGAAGCAAGGTCGATGCATTGGATGCACGTATCGGTAACCGATCGTGCAGGGTTAAAGGCGACAGCAAATCTCTCGATTACGATCCTCGATGAGAACGATCCGCCGGTGCTGCAGAACGCGACATTCTATGTTCAAGAGTTTACCGCCACGCAGTCGGACGCTGGTACTGCGTCGACTGTGACCACAGTCGGTTCGTTGTCGTGCAGTGACGAAGACTTTGGCGCGGAGCTTCAGTATTCGCTCTTGGAAAACGATGGAATCGCCTTCATCTCGGTGGAAAACAAGACTGGGAATGTCCACGTCGACCGAGCGCCGCTGGATTTTGAGTCGCAACGAGAGTATTTGCTCAAGACCCAATGCTCCGATGGAAATCTGACATCCGCTGCCTCGTTTCGTCTCGCTGTGGTAAACATTAACGAGCCGCCGATTGTGTCAGACCACGTGCTCCGGGTGAACGAGAATTCGCCCAGTGGCTTTGCCATCGGCGTCGTCCACGCGAGCGATCCCGAGCGGGACGATGCACAGTACCTTACGTTTTCTTCACCAGCACCAGCACCAGCACCGACAACGTTTGTCTCGCGCTTGAGCACACATACACAAGTCTTTTCCAACAGCGGTGACGATTCTCAGTGGGTGAAGCTACCAGCGTTTCTCTCCAGCTGTGGGTTTGTTGTGACCACGTACGGCACCACACTTCCGATCAATTCGACGCTAACTATCGCCAGCGCTGGCTCAATCTTCGCGTTGATCGACCAAGACCACACGGTGCCCGCATGGCTGGCGTCAGCAGGATTTGCCAAGCAACCCAACGTTGACGCGATTGCGCAAAGCTCGACCGCCACACTCTCGTACGATGTCTACACAAGACGGTTCGCCTCGAGCGGATCAATTACACTGACCGCGGGCGCAGTCAGTGCGTTCATGATCTTTGGCGCCGTGCCGGCGAGCTTGAGCTATGTTCTCCACGGACCGCAGAGCCAGTACTTTGTGGTTTCAAAGACGAGCGGTATCGTTCGAGTAGCGAACAATACCTCTCTTGATTACGAGGCGCTTGCGATTGCGATGCAGAAACTGCAGCCGACGCTTGTCGCACCACGGCTCACAATGGCCGTCTCAGTGTCGGATAGTTTGGGTCTTTTGAGCGAAGCTTCACTCATGATCTACATTGACGACGTGAACGAGCCGCCGCAGATCTTGTCGTCGTACTATTCGATAGCAGAGAATCCGACCGTTGGTACGTGGATCGGCACGGTAGTTGCGACGGACCCCGACTCTTCCGATACAGTGACGTTCTCACTCGCGTTTCCGTGTGCCGATATACTGCTGACGCCAACGGGAAATCTGAGTGTCGCGAACGCAAGTGCTTTTGACTATGAGAGCAAGTCGTATCTGCTAGTGCTCGTACGGGCGACCGACTCGTTTGGCCTCTCCGTAGACCAACAGCTTCGTATCGATATCGCGGACGTGAACGAGCCACCGGTGTTCGAGCAGCTGATCTACTATTTCTCCGTCTATGAGAACTCGGTTGTCGGTACGGCCGTGGGGTACCCAATCCGGGTGAACGATCCTGACAACGGCCAGGCGAGCTACCTGCGGTACGAACTCGTGACCAAGGACAATGGTGCTGTCCCATTCCGGCTTGAATCCTGCTCTGGCCAGCTCAGCGTGCAGTGGGCCATGCTGGACTACGAAACGCAAGCCAGCTATAGTATGGACGTGCGCGTGAGTGACCCAGGGTATCCAACGGCACTGACCGCGACAGGACGTGTGATTATCAATGTCATCGACGTGAACGAGCCGCCCGTGTTTGTGGAGATGGCTGCGTTCTCGATCCTCGAGAACCAAGCACAAGGGACGTTCATAGGTCGCTTGTTGGCGTCGGACCCAGACCGCCAAGCGAATGCCACACTTCATTTCGCTTCCAAGGCCTCGAAGTTCATCCAAGTTGCCGACAACGGATCGATCTACACGGCGGTTCGGTTTGACTATGAGACCCAGCAGACAATCGATGTGACGTTCGCCGTCACGGACGAAGGTCTCTCGGATTGTGTGGTGGCGGACAAGAGCGGGAATACGAGCCATTGCAAGCCCCTCGTAACGTCGCTCGCGACGCAGGTTACGGTCGTCAACGTCAATGAGCCGCCTCTTGTACTGGCTGCGGCACCGCTCAACGTCTCGGAAAACCTCGCGAGTGGAACGCAAGTAGGCCAGCCGTTGCAGGTCATAGATGTCGATGGTACGAATGGCACGAGTTTGTTTTCCATCACCAAGGGTCTCTCAAGTGGCGACGCGGCCGAATTTACGATCAGCGCCAACGGTCAACTCGTCACGCTTCGACCGCTCGACTTTGAAATGAACGCCAGCTATTCCCTGCAAATCGCGTACTCAGATGGCCAGTGGACGACCAAGCAGACTGTGAAAGTACAGGTGCTGGACGTTAACGAAGCGCCCGTAGTGGTGCCTGGCCAAGTCGCGTCCATCAACGAGAATTTACCATCTCAAACGGTTGTGCTGATCGTGAAATATACAGATCCAGATACTGGCGCTGTCAATCGCTTTGAGCTGCTGGACGTGGCCGCGCCTTTCTCGATTGACGCGAAGAGTGGAATTCTCCGGACGACGCGAGCACTGGATTATGAGACCGATCTGCAGAACTATGCACTGTCCGTGCTCGTGTGCGACGTGAACGTCTCGACATTGTGTGGGTTTGGTATTGTCGCAGTTGCTCTCGGCGACGTCGCGGATTCGCCATCATTGACACCTGTCAATTGCCACGTTGTCGAGAATACATTGGTTCTTATGGGAGAAAGCAGCGGGGACGCGTCGGCGCCGTGTACACTCCGGGCCTCGGATCCGGATGCCGGATCGTGCGCAACGTATTCGATCGTCGGCAGCTCCGTGTTTGAGTTGGCGTACGTGACTGTGTCCGGAGATATCGGACCCTTACCACCATTGCTCTGTACAAACACGTCGGTACTTCTTCAGCTTGCGTCGACAGCAGCGATCGATTACGAGGCCAAGTCGAGCTACACCATCACCGTTCAAGCCAAGGACGACACGGGCATCGCTACCAACGCCAACTTCTCGGTACGTGTGCTCGACGCTAACGATTGCCCAACGCTCGCGAACCAACTCTTTATGATTCGAGAACGTGCAGCACGAAGCACGCTTGTGGGGTTCCCGCTTCCGGCGCGCGATCAAGACGTCGGGGATTACTTGACGTACGAGATCGTTGCGTCGAACGTATCGACTGGACTCATGGAGATCAACTTTCAGTCAGGTCAGCTATACATTGCGCGGCAGCCGCTCGACACGGAGTTGGTCTATCCAGTGGTGTACATCCTTCTCGTCAGTGTCACTGACAGTAGCTCAGCGCGCTGTTCTACGACCGCGAGCATTCGCGTCGAAACGACCAAATCGAATTTCGCGCCGGTCTGGTTACCCAACACGCCTGCGTCGCTGACTGTAAATGAAAATGTGCCAGCGTTGACTACGATTGGCTCGCAACCTCTCGCCAGCTACGTGACCGAGCCAGACAAGGACGTCGTCACGTACTCGCTGCAGCCAAAAGCCGATACGCTCTGCGTCGATACGTTTGCAATCAACGCAAGTGATGGGAAGCTTACACTGCGGAGCGGTCAGACGCTCGATTTCGAGAGGCAACGCACGTACGCGTGCACGGCCGTTGCTTGCGATCCGTCGATGATGTGTGCCATTAGAGACTTCAAGATCGAGATCACCAATGTGAACGAACCGCCGACGTTTAGTGAGACAGTCATCCGCATGGAGATGGTCGAGAACACACCGACCGCAACGACGGCACCACGGTGTATCATTGCCACGGACCCAGACCAAGGCGACGGCGCCAAGCTCACGTATGCTTTATGGTGTGTAAACGGCCTCGCCGAGTGTGCTCCGTTTGCGGTCCGTGTCGAGACCTGCGATGCGAGTCAGATCGCGTGTGCGCGCGTGTACCTGACCAGGACGCTGGATTTCGAAGCCAAAAGCAGCTACGACTTAATGCTCAAGGTCACGGATCCGGGGCAACTAACGACGAGCGTTCAAATTGTGATCCAAGTCGTCGATGTGAATGAGCCACCGACGCTCAATGGATTCCCAACGGCGCTCAGTATTGCCGAAAGCGCGTCGCTGGGGACGATACTGTTTACGGCGAAGGCAAATGACCCGGATCTCCCCTCGAAAGCGTTTGGCACGCTTCGGTACTCAATCGACAGTGTCTTCCCGCCGTGTGATGCGGCCTTCGTGGTAAACGAGACGACCGGCGTGGTGTCCATTGGTGCGCTGCTGGATTTCGAGGCCGTCCAGAGGTATCAGCTCACGATTCGTGTGCTGGACGCTAGCCCTGACCCGCTTTTCGTGTCGGGAACGACTACGATCACAGTGCTCAATGTCCAGGACACGACGATCGATGATCTGGTGTTCCCCACCGCAGGTGAGAGTTCGGTTTCAACCACGAGTGGGACGATTGTCGAGTTGTACGGCTCGAACATGGGCTTCTTGCAGCGCTCTGATAATGGGACCATCACGATCCGGACTCTGGAGGTTCGCTACGGACCTTACGGCTCTGGATTCCCGTTTGTCGCATCATCGTGTGTGCTGTTCAGTGGCAATAACGCCGTCCGGTGCGTCACTGCACCGGGCGTTGGCGTTGGACTCTACTGGCAGCTCACGCTCGTCATGACCGTCCCAGCGCTCGGCGATACGACGTTCTCAGCGACCTCGACACTGCCGCTCGCGTCGTATACGGCACCGAGAATCCTCACCGTGGAATGCACGCGTGCGTTCCCAACGAACGGCAGTGCCGTTCATGATCTATGGATCTATGGATACAACTTTGGGACTCCAAGCATCGCAGCGCTGGTCACGCAGTCGACGGTCGTGGACTATGGATCGTACCGCGCACTGAGCTGTGCGTTCATGTTGACGCGTCCGGATGGCGCGTCGCCGGATACATATCCAACAGCCCAGTTGATTGCCTGTAAAAGTGCGCCTGGCACAGGATTCGGCTTTGCCTTTACCGTCACAATCGCAAGTCAGAGCAGTAATCGTTTCGCAGTGGCGTCCGCAAACTGTCACTACGAGCGACCCACACTAACGGCCATTACACTGCCGCAAGGCCCAACGCTCGCGACGGCCGGCGGCGAGACTGTGCTCCTTAGTGGCACCAACTTTGGTACGCAGGCCGAAGCGTCGGTCCTTGTGTGGTACATCAGCATCCGCCACACGCTGGAGCTGGTGGATTGTATCGTCGTGACCGACCACGTCCAACTCCGGTGTTCGTCTGTGCCAGGCGCTGGCGCGGGCTTTGTCTGGCGTGTAGAAATCGACCAACAAAGCAGCGTGGTCTCGAGTTTTACGACATCATACACATCACCACTGATTACTGACATCAAGGGCTTTCGGGACGTCCCGACGTCTGGTGGCACGGTGTATTACGTCGAGGGCATCAACTTTGGTCCCGACTCGGCGTTGTTTGAAGATCCACTCGTCGAGTACACACGCGATTTCACCAACGTGTTCGCAAGCACCAACTGCAAACGACGCTATAGTAATCCCAACTACCACACCCGGCTCGAGTGTGTCTCCGTGGCCGGCACGGGCGGCACGCTCTCGTGGCGCGCGACAGTTGAGACGCTGCCGTCAACGTACACACGCATAGCCACAACAAGCTACGCAGGACCAGTCGTGACGCGCGTGTTCCGTCCGAATGGTGAGGCCGTCATTCGGACAGACGGCGCCGATCAAGTGATCCTCGTGGGTACGAACTTTGGCTCAAAAGACACATCGACTATCTCGAGTGTGACCTATGGAGTCGAAGGCACCGAGTTTACGGCCGCCAATTGTGCGATCGTCGTCAACCACGAACGCATTGCGTGTTATACTGTCGCGGGTGTCGGCAGTCGCCTCTCGTGGATCGTAACGATCGACGGGCAGACCAGTTCGATGCCTACGATCAGCTACGCCAAACCGTATATCGACACGGTCGGAGGTCCGGGGGCCACGGCCGCGCACGTGCAAGGCGGTCAGCTCGTGTATTTACGAGGTGGCAATTTCGGTCCGTCCCAAGCCATGGTGGATGCTATTACGTACGGTCCGACCGGTCGTGAGTATCTAGTCACGCAGATTGTGAGCCACAACAACTCGGTCATTGTGTGCTTGACTGTGCCTGGCGTGGGCGAAGCGCTCTCGTGGATCGTCGAAGTGGGGGACCAGCAATCTCCAGCATCGAGCGTCACGACGGCCTATGCATCGCCGCGGATCGCGCGGCTCTCGACGGCCGACGCCAGCACCGACGGCACAACGCAGCTCGTGCTGGTGGGCGAGAATTTTGGCGCCAGCTTTACGTTTGCGGCATCTCGTGTGCTGTTTACGCGTCCACAGCGTGGGCTTTCGACCGTAATATTACCCGTCCTGGACTTTGCGTACTTGGATGCAACTGTCAGCGGAGAGCTCGAGTCGATTACGGTGCAAATTCCGGTTGGCTTTGGAACTGGTGCGGCGGTGCAAGCGTTGGTCGGCACCTCGAGTATCCAGCGCAGCCAGCTCTTCACAGTCAACTATCTGCCACCGCTGATCGATCTCGTGTTCACGGACGACGGACCGGATGCGTGCTTGCCAAACTGCATGAGTCTCTCGATCACAGGTTCGAATTTCTATACGACCGGACGTGCGTACGTCTCCAAGCTGCCGCTCACGACCGGCGACACGGCGTCGCTCTCGTCGAGTAGTACGCTACTCGTGACTAGTGCGTGGGCCCACGACGTCGTGACGGTCCCCGAGTACGTCGGCAAGCTCGGATACGTGACGCTCGTGCTCGGCTCAAGTGTGTGGAGTGCCTCGGCACCGTTCAGCTGGGACGACCCCACGGTGCTGGATTGGTACACACTTAATGCGACCTGCGGCGTCTCCGACTGCACGACGTCCCACCAATTGAGTGGTGATCCGTCGCTGTTTCAGTCGTCGGCGACGGACGTCGCCGGCATCCGGCGGCAGGACTCCGCGACCGTCGGTGGCGCGACCCTCAGTTTGTACGTCAAGTACGTCGGCCGCAATCCGACGGTCACGATCGGCGGCAGTGCGTGCACCAACGTGCTGCAAAGCACACCCGTGTTTACAGCGCAGTTCTTGTTGAGTGTGGTCGGGACCACGACGGGGACCACCGACGTTCGGCAGTTGACGTGTACAGTCCCCAGTGGCCAAGGAAGTCTGCAACCGATTGTTGTGACGCGCGGCAAAAGTGTGAGCAGTCCGCGGTTCCTCAACTACATTGCGCCGTCGGTTGCGTGGCAAAGCTTTGGGGCGACGTCGTCACCAACGCAAGGCAAGACTGTCTCGGTCTATGGCTCCAACTTGGGTACAAGTCCGACGCTGTCGTTGACGCGTGGAATGGACCAAAAGCTCCCCCTTGTAATTCTCCAGCATTCGCACACATCGATCCAGTTTATGTTTCCACCAGGCGAAGGCACAGCGTGGACGCTGATACTCGCGGTCGGAAACCAATTTGCAGTCACAGGCTTTGCGTACGACCCGCCCGTGGTCGCTAACGTCACGGTAACGTCGTACGACACGGCCGGTGGGGGTCTGATGACGCTCCAAGGGAAGAACTTCGGATTGCTGGGTCTCTCCAACAACCACAGCGTACTGGTCGGGCCGACGTTTCACTGTGCGATCCGTACTCTCACCCACGACCAGATCAATTGCACGATTCCGGAAGGACAGGGCCGCGACCTTCCAATTGTTGTGACTGTGGGGGATCAAGGAACCAATGGAAGTCTCACGATGTTCAGCTATGCGCCGCCGGTCGTGTACAGTATCAGTCCACGCGATGGACCGACCGACGGATACTCGTGTGCGTGCCACGCCGAGGCCGACAAGCCGTGCGCGTCGCTGACGCCACCCTATACGTGTACGTATTTAGAGGCCGCGGCCTCTTCCTCCTCTTCATCGTCGAGTGGTTTCTACTGCGTCTCGACGCTGATTAATTCTACCGCCAAGCAAATCACCACAAAGCAACTTCCCGACGTCGTCTCGAACGGCAAACCGGTGTTTGCAAGTGTCAACAGCGACGGAACGGTACCGCTGACCGACGTGAGTGTTGCCAACATCCAGCTCGTACGCACGAGCGGCGTCTGGCGAGTAATCAAGGATGACACGGTACTCTACGCCGCGTCCGCTGCGACCGAGACTCCGCCTCCATCCGGCTGGACCGACATGACCACGGATCCACCGACGCTCGTCGGCACTACGATGAACGTGCTCGCCGGTAGCTGCACCCAGATCTCGTCGCGCACGTGTCCAAGCGGCACGCAGCAATGCGAGCGCGTCACGGTCACGCTCACGGGCAACAACTTCGGCTCTAGAACCTTTGACTGGTCGCTTCAGCTCGTCGGGTCGGCGACCGCTCCGTCGCTGCCGCCCGTCAATATAACTGCGGCTGACATTGTGTTTTTCAGCCACACTACGATCCAGTTTTACTTGCCACGCGGCCAAGGATACGACCGTCGCGTGGCGTTTGTTGTGTCCAACCAATCGCTTGTCAACAGCGCCATGGCGTTTGACTACCAAATCCCAACGCTCCTGGTGTGGGAGACCAACACCACAAACCGCTCGACGTGTGGCGGGTACGAAGTCACAGTCTACGGCAAGAACTTTGGCCGCGCGAGGACGACGCTATTGATTGGCGGACGCGAAGCACGGGCCGACCAGCAGAGCACGCACCCACGAGCCTGTACAACCTGCCATTTTGGCTCGGCTGGACCGTGTCTCGACACGCTTAACAGTGTGTGTTATCCGTCGACCTACGCCGTCAACAACAGTGCATCGGCAGCGATCCAGTACGACAACGCGTGTCCCGATCCACTGACACAATCGCTGTGTGCGATCTCGGCAATCCCTAACGAAACAGGCGAGAGTCTGCTGGTCCATGACGACTACGTGATCACGACGCTCGTTCCCGCCGGCTTTGGCGCCAACCTCGACATCCGCGTCGTTGTCGATGGCCACGCCAGCAATCCACTGAACTTTTCGTACAATCAGCCGGTGATCAACGCGCAGATGCCCAACCAAGCCGACGCCAACGGACTCACGGCCATTGAGATTCGCGGGAGCGACTTTGGCTGCTTCCCGAACCAAGGAATTCAAATCGGCTTTTCGGATAGCAGTAGTAATACTGGATCACGTCGGCTGGGGGAGAGAGAGCTTTTGGCGGCCGGCTCCTCTTCGTCGTCCTCCGGTGTATCGTCAGCGAATAGCACTACGGCTGCCACCAGTACCGTTATCTGGAAGAGCGCGTCTGTGCTGCTGTGGCAGCCGCCCAAGACGCGCGCCGGCACGACCAGTATTGTGCTCTCGGTCGGCGGCAATGTCATGTCACCGTCGAGCCAGACTGAGCTCCAGTTTCAATGCAGCAACGGCTTTTACAAGACCAACACAAGTTTCTGCGACTCGTGTCCACTCGGCGCGTCCTGCAAAGGCGGCGAGGCCCAGCCGCAAGCAGTCCCCGGTTTCTGGCGCGAAGGCGATGTCGTGCTCGCTTGCGATCCGTCGTTTGCGTGCCTTGGGGCAAATATCTGTGCGCTTGGGTACACGGGCGTGCGGTGTAACCAGTGTCAGACGAGCTACCACAAACTCAACAGCGAGTGTAACCTCTGCCCCGACGAGCCGTGGACCTCGCTGGTGATCATTGCTGTGTTGATTCTGGTTGGGGCCGTTGTGAGCTATCTCCTGACGCGTCGCAATGTGTCGCTCGGTCTCCTCTCGATTGGCGTCGACTACTTTCAGACCTTGTCGATCTTTGGGAACGCCCGCATCGCGTGGCCCACGGGTCTGCTCAACGTGTTTTCGACATTGTCGGCGTTCAACCTCAATTTGGAGCTTGTGGCCCCCGAGTGTTTGAACCTGCAAGTGTCGTACTACAACAAGTGGATCCTCATTGAAGTGCTGCCACTGCTATTGACCTCGGCGTCGCTCACGATCTTTGTGATTCGGTACGCGTACAAACGCTTTATTCTCCGCCGCACGACGCGACTGACGTCCCACCAGCCGCAGCTCTTTGGCTCGACGCTCGTTATGATGTACTACCTCTTTCTCTACCTCACGCGCACGACACTCGAAGTGTTCAACTGTGTCCACTCAATCCCGCCCAACGGCCGCAAGTACATGGTCGCGATCTACGCACAGTGCTTTGAACCTGGTGGGCTCCACGCCGCGCTCTTCCCCTTTGCTGTGCTGTCGTTTATTGTCTACTCGATGGGGTATCCGCTCTTTGTGTTTCGCACGCTGTCCAAGAACCGTGCGCTCGTGATGGAAGACCAACTCCTTCGAGCAATGCAGCGCGGCTCGAACCGGCGCACGAACCCTAATTGCTACACCTTTCGCAAAAAGTACGCCAAGCTCTACTACCAGTTCAAGCCGCGGTACTGGTACTGGATGGTATTGATCATCCTGCGCAAGTTCTTGATCGCCGGCATTGGGCTCCTCTTTCGCCAGTATCCGACGTTTCAGCTGGCATGCGTCATGCTCATTCTCTTTGTGAACTATGCGTTCCAAGTCCGGAATCGGCCGTATATGAGTGCGTACGAGACCACGATAGTGGTCGACGACTACATGCGACACGTTATGCACGAGACCCGCATTGCCAAAGCCAAAGGCGAGACCTATCTACAACCGGCCCACTTGCGGCTCCATGACGAAGGCGCCAAGCAGATGGGGCTAACCACCACTACCACAGCAGACACCGCAGGGATGAAGCAGTCGATGGGCGAGTACGTGTGGGACCACAACACGGTCGAAGCCACGCTGCTCTTTAGCGCGTGCCTTGTCTTGCTCTGTGGGATCATGTTTGAAAGCGGGCAGCTCGGGAGTCCGACCGAGGGCTACGACAATGTCGCGGCGCAGTTGCTGTCGTTTATTACGATGGTCCTGATCTTTGCGAGCTGCGCGTACTTCGCGTTAGTGCTTGTGACCGAATTGGTCGTTGCGTTGCGTCCCGACTATTTCACCAAGATTAACAAGGTCCAGAAGGTCTTTAGCAAGCAGTCGCGGACGCACCGGAGGGGTGGGAATCTGGCACTGGACGATCAGGGCGAGCGAGAGGACGAAGACGATGGGCTTGAGATGGTATCGCACATGACCGCGAACCCACTGCACCAGCGCCATGCCGACGCCAGTGCCGAATCGCGCCTTGCGACGACGCGGCAGCAAGATGCGATCCTTGCACTCCACGAGATGAAGCAGAGGGGCCTCGAGCGGCAATCACACCGTCGTGGTAGTGTGACGCTGCGACGCCAGTCGGTTGCCCAGCAATCGAGAAACAAGCCGTCGGATGACGTTGCCGTTATAGAGCGAGCGTACTTGTCGGATCCAGAGCGATTGCCACAGGCATCGCGAGCGCGAGCGCGGTCGTCGGTGGTCGACAATTTGTTGGCGGCCGTCGTAGAAGGTGATGACGTGTTCTTGCGACAAAAAGTGGAGGAGACCAAGCCACCACCGCCGACAATCCAGGAGATTGAGTCCCAGCGACACCCGTCGGCACCACGACCACGGCCGTCAAGCTCAGCCAGTGCGATGCGACCGCCGAGTACCCCACCTCCTTCCCCAGCGACGGCGACGGCGATGGCGATGGCGACAACGATGGGGACAGAAGCGACAGTGGACAGCAACAAGAAAATCAAGAAGCGCGTGCTTCAGCCGCCGCAGATGCCACCGCCACCCGCATCCCAGTCTGCCTCGAGCACCGGCAAGAGATCGTCGGTGAAGAAGACTTAGGGTCAGTTCGTGCCTTTCATTAACTCTCTATTCAAAACTGCATGCTGCACCTTTCCTCTCGTGTCCTCCCACGCACTCACTCGGTCACAACATCTTCGAGCTGCAGGTCGTTTTCCACCCGAGAGACCGTGGCTTTGTACTGCTGTTGAATCTGTAGAATCAATGCCGCAGGCGACAGCGTTCTAAGCTTTTTTTCATACCTGTGCGTCTCGCTCTCGGCCATCTCTCGCCACTGCAAGCGCTCGGCCTCCCCACTGGCGGTCTCCGTCTCGCGGCTTCGCGCCGTCGCCTCCACAAACAACTCCAATCGCCCCAAATGGCGAAACGCATCGGCCAATAGGCTCCACGCACGTCGCTTCTCCCTCATAAACGTAGCATCTCCCTCTGTCACATCTAAAACGGGAGCGAGCCGCTCGAGTGCATATAGCAGCGAGCGACACGCGACCACATAATGACCTGCGGCCGTGACACGCTGGGCGAGGTCCAGCAGCATTTCCCACTTGCGCACGGTACTAAACTGTGAGTGACTGTCGCTCTGGGTAGGCGATCCCAACACTGATATCGGAGACCCAACAGTACCCCCCATTTTTTTCTCCATGGTCCAGAGCCGCACGGCTGCACGCCAAGCTTCCTTTGCTGCCATGGCGTGGTCTCCATCACCCGCTTTCTCATAGCTCATGGCACACAAAGCAAGCACATCGCGCTCGAGGTACGGTGACGGCAGTGCCAAGTCCACAACATACCCCAAGTACGCCACGCTCTGGTCGTAGTCGCCGAGCTGGGCGAGCTGGACGCCGGCCAGCAGAAGCCACAGTGGAAAGCCGTCGTCGGTCCTGAAAAGCTGAATGAGCGTCGCCAGCAACGACAGCGACGCGCGAAAAGCTTCGCGATGCATCAGCACGATCGCAAGTTCTTGGAGGATAAAAGGATCGAGGGGTAGACCACTGGTTTGGGTGGAAGGGAGGAGGGAGGCGTAGATCTTTTTAGCCTGGGCAAGCTGAAATGGATCGCGGGTTGTGTACCAGCTCTGGTGGTGGCTATACGCCAAGACAAACTGAGTGTCACCGTCCATACTCTCTGGATGGAATCTAGCTAATCGTGCCAGCACAGCCGAAGCATTCTGGAAGTCGCTTTGCTCGTACAGCGCAAGTCCCACGGCCTTGAGAATCGCATGCAGCGGTGCGGTGGTGGAGACAAGATTGACTACACCGGTGATCGCAATGGCAGCGTTGAAGGCAGCGATCCGCTCGCGCTCTTTGGTGGCAAGTCGTAGCAAGAGCCAGCTACGCAAAAACTGCTTGAGGCGACGCAGTGCGAGCTGTTCACGAAGCGATTGAAAACGGTGGTAGACGTGATACGCTCGAAAAGTGCATTGGATCCGCCGTGCGGCTTTCTCTCTATGCTTCTGGCGGGCGCCGATTGCGAGGATGCGGAAGTAGTGAGTGTAGAATCGCCGCTTCCACCAATGAACAATGCGTCGCACCATCACACGCTTTTTGAGGTGGAGGTAGCGCCGCACGCGGCGACAAAAGAACCGCTCGAGGCGACGCCGCGCGAGCTGTTCTACATCACGCGAGTGTAAAAAGTCACTGTCTTCTTTAGCGTCCGTGAGCAGTGTCACGAGTGTTTTCTTGACGTGGACGCGACGCCGAGCACGCACCATAGCGAGTAGAAAGCGCATCACAAACCCCAGTCGCTCGATATGTTGCTGGGCTCGCTTGCGGCGCTTCCGCTGTGTCAGCTCCTCCTCTCCCTTCCGCGTCTGCTCTCTCTCTTCGGCTAGTCGTTGCTCTCTCTCCTCCTTAGCTCTCACCACTGCTTCCGTGGCGTTGGCCACCGCGGTGTCCGTGGTCTCTCGGACCCGCCGACGAGTCGATCCAAGCCAGCGGACGCCGACACGATCGATGATGCGCGCCGCCAGACACAACCCCAAGAGACTCGGATCGCTGGCGACGACCGCGGCAAACGCACGTCGCCGGGCGAGCCGCTCGGCCTGCGCCGGCGTCGGCGCATCGTCGTCTTCGCGTTCCATCCACAGACACTCTTCAGTCTCGCGCGTGTGCCGCGCTTCTTCAGTCAGACCATCGCTTTCGTCAACGACCACTTGGGGTGGCGGTCGCCAGCGTAGTGTCTCAAAGACTGGTCGCGGGTCATTGAACGGATAGCGAGTGGTATCGTCGAAGAGTGCGCGGTGCGTAACTTCTTCTTGATCTTGGCGAAGTTTGTTGGACGCTGCGACTTCGGCAGCTTCGCGCGGACTCAGCTCGACACTAAGCATAAGCTTCAGCGGCTGTTGGCACTTGCGCAGCCGCGCGACGTATTGAGCACGCTGCTGTGACCGGCGGTGAACGTGTTGTTGCCAAAAACACGCGGTTTTGCGGAGCAGGGCACGCGAAGGCGAGAAATACGCCAACTCGTTTTGGAGTGTCGGGGACTCATCCTCTTCCCGAAAGTGCGATTCGACTTTGGTCAATTTGTTTGCGCGGAATACGTACCAGTCAAATGCCTCAGTACGCAATTGAGTTGGATTCGATATGGACTTGGGAAATGACCCTGCTTTCTTCTTCTGTGCCGTTCTGAATTTACGGGGAGCGGTCAGGGGCTTGGCATGGAGAAGCTGGGTGTGTTCGGGGGATGGTGCACTGCCGAGCCGCGTGACGCAGGCGTCGCATCGCCAGTGCGCCATAAGCAAAGCTATGGGCAGTCGTTTGTGACGTGGCACGTGATGGAGACCAGTGAGCGCTGGGTGCTCCCGCCGCGGCGGCGCAAAGCAGTAGAGGTGGCGGCGGAATGCACACGTCGCACATTTCACCAAGAGCTTCCCATTGAGATCGCTGCGGCACATGTCGCAACAGCGTTGCGTGGCGCTCGCCATTTCTTCCCCTCTTGCTTTGCCGCGTTGCTTGGGCACAAAGTGGAGAAAGGGATCGTCGTCCAGCGTCTCCTCGCCCAGAGAAGACAGCGTCACTGGTGGCTGGCTCGGTGTGGACGCTTCGGACACGAGACGCTCCTCGGCGTCCAGATCGATCGTATCGTCATCGACCCACTGGTCCACGTCTGTAGTTTCCGCCGCTGAGGTAGACGCGTCGCTTGGGGCGAGAGGCTGGCGTAATGTGAACGCGTCGGTCAGGGGGGCGGCCGATGCGGGCGAGTGAAGATGCGACTGCGAGGCCGCGTACCACTGCTCAAGGTCAGCATACGTGTCTCCGTTATCTGCATCGTCCAGGGCATCCGGAGACGCATCGTCCAGCGCATACACCTCAGTTGATAGAAGTGCCGCCATCGCATGCCAATGTCTGACGTGATGCTGGATGTCTGGATGAGATGAAGCGATAGGATCCTAAAAATAGAATGCTGACACATGTAGCCATGTGAACTATCAGCCAATCAGATGGGGAAGAAAAATTTCAGCCAACCATCATGCACAAACCTTTCCATCAATCATCCAAGGGGACTGGAAGCAGAACAGTGTGTAGCCGAGAGAAATGGCCGTACGGATCTGATTACTTGTATCACCATGCCTCTCCAGTTAAACGAAACAGTCACATTGTGCAACCATTCGCTCCAAGGCATTCAACTCAGAAATTCAAATATAATAGCATCGGATAGACGGACGTCCATGTGCCCGTGGCGAAACTGCTTTTTCACCCAGCGGGCACGTCACTGCATCTGCGATCTGATACTACTGGAAAATTCGTGCATCGGTTAAGACAGTACGCACTGTCTCAGCTTTAGCTTTTGCATTTTCCGAATTCGATTTGTTGTATCAGACTTTACATGCGTTGCCACGATCCAGCAACTTTCAGCTGAGCTGCTGGAAAGCCGGATCCGCGCCGATACTTGCGCTGTGCCGGGTCACTCAAGCAATAATTGGGATGGCGCAATTTGGATACCACCTGTATTACCCTCGTAATAATGGCGCGACCAAACACCAAGTGCAGTACCGGAAGATGAGGTACACACTGTTAGAATGTACCCATGTCGAAATAAGTAGCCAATCAGATGTGGGGAGCAAGGATTTCAGCCAATCATCATTTTCCATCAATCAGTCCTTCAGCATACGGGCGATGAGAAGTTGCAAAATGCCCACGATCGGCTCCATTGCTCTGGCGCACTGTATGAACTTCAGAGTGGCTGCGCTTTCCAAAATTGGCGGACACCTGCCTGGAACCGAACAAATCCGATCGGCAGTCTCCCATCGGCTCAGGCTCATGCGGATTTTGCTTGTCCAAGGACAGAAACACTATTCACTCATTCGCAGAGGCACTGTGGCGAATCTAACCCACTTTCTTCGCACACGAACGCCACTGAGAAAAATACATCGCACGACCGTAAGAGCTGCCTGCGAAATCTCTACACTACTGCTTACTGGATGGAAATTCAGCTTGTGCGTCCTTCCGGATTCGTTACAGCAGGCGTTAGGGGCTTTCCGGACTCATTGCCAACATCCAGCGTCCCCCATCCATGGCGTGGTGGCAACCAATGCCACGCTTTCAGAGACATCTCTTCAGCCTGCCGGCTCTGCGTGGATGGTCACACGTAACCTAGGAAGACGCGGACGACAATGGCGCGACCCCAACACAGCACCACGGCCGAGCATCCAGGCATCTGTAAAGCTTGTCCGGACTGGACGGCAATACCGGCCGCGCTATCCTAAAACCACCATCCGGATGGGCTATCTCTGGATCGCCATCGTCTGTGGTGCCTGAAATCTCCGGACTGGGGTGTCACGTCCGAAAGAAAGAACGCAACCGCGAAAGTCGTTTTGCTGCGCAATTGGTTTGGCACGTGACGCCACACGTCGCCCAGTCGCCCGCTGTTGTCACGTTGTGCGAGTCCGCAGTGTGCGCCATGTTGAGTCTTCGGAGCGAGACACGCTTTGCCACGCTTTGCCACGCTGTTTAGCGTAGTGGGAACAATCATCCGTTGGTTTGAGCGAAATGTAGATCCCGTCGGTGCTACTGACGCCCAGTCTAATTGCAAAATCGGGACTGTTACGGCCAAAGATCATGATTATGTAACGTCACCGTGACGATAATCATTTTTGGAGACGCACTGGCTACATTTTCGGAATCAGAAAAGCCAGTCAGACCTTTGTACATTGTATTCTGATGTATTCTGATGGTCTGAATGGAACTGAATGGGAAGCTCTGCTGGAGAGCATCCGCATCAGACAGGATCGAAATTTTATATGAGTTGAATTCAAATCCTTATTGTACTGTATTGCGTCCACCCTGGCAGGATGGAATGCAGAGCCCCCATCGCTGCGGCAAAGCAAATCGCATCAGCATCGGCCTGGCTTATACAGTGTTCATTGGGTTTGTGTAGTCCAATTGCGAGATTTCACGTTGTCCGGGTTCATTTTGAGGTTCATGAGATGTACTATTCTAGGCCATCCACTTTTGCTCCGCCGTACAAGCTGACAACCGGTTGTTTCTCACGCCGCCTCAGCACGTCCGATCCACTTCGCGGCTGTCAATTTCGTCGGTTCTGCTCCCGCACTTTAACACAGTAGCTTGAGGAACGCTAGCCACGATGGTTGTCATCACGGTACTGTACTCTCTCCTCACGTTTCTGTCGCTTGCTCTTCCCAGGAAACCAAAAAAGGCTGGACGGTCGGACTGTGTGTACGAGACACCCCACCCTCACCCATCATTTTCCTTGACGTTCCAGTCAGGCTCCACTCTGTCCGATCGACGCTCTCCAATCAGAGTGGCGACACCGAGATCTGAGTGTGTGTATCATTGTTCAAGGACGAAGCCATCCGAACCAGGTAACTAACTTGCTTGGATACAAGTCAACGCGAGGTGTCAACTTGAGCTCTCCAGTAGCCACACCTGACAGTGACATCAGCCAGCCTTTACATTGCTTTCTACAGGTTCCTGTAGTACAGAGTGTCCAACATCATACTTTCACCATTTGTAGAGTATGATGTATGGAAGGTGCTGGTGGTCCAGTCGGTTGGGTGGGTCCACTGCTGCACTGTACATCTGAGAATTGCGCTGACACATGCACACAGCGTAGCTCCGAGACGATTAACAAATCGCATCGCAGTTAAGATTGATGCATCGCACCGCGTCACCGCGTCACCGCGTCACCACAAACGACACACACACGAACGAGGCGCTCTGGACGCCCTCTCTGAAATTTCTGGAACCTACGGAATCTGGCCTCTGGATCGCCGGGCGCCATGTTTCTCATTCTCCAACTCTCCTCCTTCCACTCAAGTCCTCCACCCCACTCCATCCACCACCATGAAGTTCCTTGCGCTCGCTGCTACCTCGGCCGCCCTCTGCGCCACGCAGACCGCGGCCATGCCGACCTTCGTCGCGCTCATCCCGGGTGCCTCGAACGTCAAGGGCGTCGACTCGGTCGGCCACATTGACCCCAAGGGCGGCGGTGCGCCGAACCCATTCGGCATTGATTTTAAGGCCGCCGAGACTAAGTGGAACGTCGACTTGTGCTACAAAGACTCGGACGCCGATGGCCAGTTCAACGGCGCCGAGCTCGGCGACCCGTGCTGCGAGTGGGTCAAGGACTCGAACGAAAAGCTCGCGTACACGACGGCGACTGCCCCAGGTGACAAGACCAGCAAGCAGGACCCGACGGTCTGGGCCACGGTCAAATGCGCCGACGGCTCGAGCCCGGACGCCAAGTTCAAGGCCCACACTGCCAAGGCCGGTGGCGCCGCTGCGGGCAACAGCTCGTCTGCGGCTGGCTCCATGTCCAGCGCCGAAGTGACCACGGCACCGGCCGCTGGTGTGACTAAGGCCCCTGCTGCGACCACTGCGCCAGCTGCCACGACCAAGGCCCCCGCCAGTGGTGCCGCGCAGATCGCGGTTGCGGCCTCGACGATGACGGTTGCATTTGCTGCTTTCTTCGCTTAGAGATCTCATGTTCCACTGTTTTGTAACTACTGATTTTTAGAAAAACCGATACAACCAGATAACATAATATACTGGACTGTATCTAATCAAGTATGTGCCTCGAGCCAATCAGCATCACCTTTTCTCGACAGTGGTACTGGTTTAGAACACGCCAGCTTTCCCAGGAACTCCGAGGTTCTGCGGATAGCCACCAGTTCTACCATTCGAGAACTCACCACGTTCTTTTTGCCTCTTGCCACTATGCCATCACTAGTGACTGTCGTTGGCGTCTTTGCCGTTGGCGTCTTCACCGTCGCGACCTCCTCTGTGTACGGAATGCCGTCGTTCCTCAAGCTGATCCCTGGGGCTCAGAACGTACCAGGCGTCGAAGCCATTGGCCACGTGCTCACGGGCGGTGGCGGTGCGCGCAATGCGTTTGGTCAGCACTTCGAAGACGCGGGGACGCAGTGGAATGAAGCGCTGTGCTACAAAGACTCGGACGGCGACGGCCAGTTTAACGGCGCCGAGCTCGGCGATCCGTGCTGCGAGTGGGTTCAAAGTACGAACGAAAAGATCGCCTACACGACAGCGACGGCCCCGGGCGACAAGACCAGTAAGCAGGACCCAAAGATCTGGGCCACGGTTACGTGTGCACACGGCGTAGGTCCGGACGCCAAGTACACGGCCTACACGAAGACAACAACCGCGCCGTCGAATGAGACGAAGGACGCCACGACAGGACCGACGCCTACGCCAGCGGCCAAGAGCGGTACGTTGAAATTCGAAGGTGCAGGGATGATCTCCACGGCGGCGGTGGTGGTCGTCATGGCTGTGGGGATGTTGTAGAGTCAGTAGATTGGAGTTGACTCTCAAATCCAGATTAAGAAAAACAGATTTTGTGGGATAAATGCTCGTTTACGGCGTCGCTTCGTTCGGATTACTCTAGCTGTAGTGGCGCCACAAATTGTCCAGCCGAAGGTGCTCAGAACCCAGTGAATGTCTCCAAGGACATTCGCTGACAGCTATCCCTGGATTTGGAACGAACGGGGTGAACGAGGCTTTGTGGCGTCGTCCACTGTTTCAATTCAACGCACCGGAGGGTTAGGTGCTATTTTATGTGTTCTCACAGTAATTTTCAACTCGTCGTGTGGTTTCGTCTGGTTGTGCTGGTTGTTTCGTTCTCCTAATATATCCGGTATAGGAGGTAGAAAAGTTGAAGTTGTGCTGGGCGATCTAACATGGGATGCCGTCCTTGAACCCTTCGATCCACTGTTCAAACTCCAAATTCTTTTTTCTTAAAATTAAAGTGGAGCTTGGACAATCTTTAAAATGGAATAACACTGGAAGAACGTGGAGTTTGGAGGGCTGATCACTTCGACTGTGAACCGACGCTTCGCTTAATATACTGTACCCAAAGGAACCCAGAAGCGACCGACCATCGGTACGCTGCTGATCGGTAGGATCTGTAGCTTCCTTCACTCTCGAATTTTCTCTCTACACCTCCTCATTCTCCTCCCGTTGAAAAAATCTGTCGGCTTCATGACTCCATCCAAGATCTCGCTAGTTGCCGTAGCCACGCTGGTCGCGCAGGCGGCGGCGCGTCCCGAATACCGCGAACGCATCCCCAACGCCGAGAGCGTCAAAGGCGTTGACGCGCTGGGCCACGTCGACACGTCCGGCGGCGGTGCACGCAACGCCTTTGGAAAAGACTTTGATTCGGCCGGCAAAAAATGGACGACCGCACTGTGCCAGAAGGACTCGGACGGCGACGGCCAGACCAACGGTCAGGAACTTGGCGATCCCTGCTGCCAGTGGGTCCAAAAATCCAACGACAAGGTGCAGTGGACGACCGGCGTCTCGGCACCGGGCGACGCCAAGAGCAAATCCGACCCAACGCTGTGGGCCAGCGTCACGTGCGCGAGCGAAGCTCCAGGGCCAGCGCCGACCACAGCCGGCGCTGCGCATTCTGTTACTGGTGCTGGCGTGATGGCGACGGCGGCAGTTCTTACGGCAGTGGTGGCGAATGCGTTTGGTGTGTAGGCTTCCACTCACCTACCGGGCTGTGCTTCGCAATCGCTGCCCTTCTTTCTTATGATGAAATGCCTATTGTGAATTCTGACTGTGCGCTGTTTCATCTTGTCGAATTTGTGGTGATGGTGAACGGAGCAATTAAAACTTCATTAATGCTTCAGGTTTGAAGTGCAGTCACAAGACCAATCGAGAAATTCGTCCGGCACAGAACTTGTCATTGACGAAACAGTAGACACTCGAAGCTCGATCACAAGACATGGAGAGATGAGCTTTTGTTGGCTGCTTCCGAAGACCAATCACCCCGCGAATTGGCAGGTAGAGTTTCAATTAATCCGGGGATTGGCTAATTTCCGGAATCTGCCAGTGGGCTTGCAGGCCCGATCGATTTGGTATTGGCTAGCGGGTCGTGGATGATGCACAAACTTGTACTGTACAGCATATGCGCCATGCAATCACGAGGCAACCTGCGCAAACGTGAGTCACGGTTCATGGTCTACGAGCGCTGCTTGGCGCGGAGGTTGCTTTGTCGATCCTCTCATGGTAGCAAGCGGATTGCTTGTGGGTGTACGCCATTCATCCGGAGGGGTAGGTCGTTCGCATTCTGGTGGTTTCGTTGAAACGTCACATTAAGTATGGAAGGTAAACGTTGAAGTTTAGCTCCTCCATTTTTCCTCGAATGCGCATCCAAATGTACTTATGTAAGAAAAATATGTCAGCAAATTTGAGGTCTACTTCCACAACTCAATCAAAATCGAAGCAAATCAATAGACCGTGAAAAATGCAGTGCTCACGACCCTCCAGGCGCCATCGCGTTATTGACTCGACTCACTTCATCAAGTCTCCATCGAGTCGAGTTGATAACGCGATGGCGCCGCTTAGATTCTCGTTTGTGCTCGCACTGTTGTTCGTAGCCACGCTGACATCGCAATTGGCTGCGCATCCAGAGCACCACGAACGGATCCCCCACGTCATGAACGTGAACGGTATGGATGCCATCGGTCACCTCGAGAAGGCCCACGGCGAACGCAATGCCTTTGGCAAAGACTCTAGCTCGGCTGGTAAGAAGTGGATGGTGGCATTGCGTCAAAAGGACTCGGACGGCGACGGCTAAACTAACGGCCAAGATGGTGATCCGTGCTGTAAATGGGTTCAGATCATAAACGAAAAACTGGTGTGGATCGATGGCATCTCGGTCCCATGCGGCACCACGAGCACTTCTAATCCAGCCCAATGAGTCAACTTGACCTGCCCGCTCTCATCATCGAAGCTCAAGTCCAAACCATCGCCACGGGCGAAGCTGGTGGTATGCTGGCGGGTATCAGTATGGTCGCGATCTCGGCCGGTATTGGTGCGGCAGGCTGATTGCTGTCGGTGTATAACTATGTTGACTGGAAATACTCTGTATTACTTTGCTCCCATGATTTACGGGTTGTGGATCACGAGCACCATGTCGCCCCACACATGTCGCCACAAGTGGAGGCACTCAATGAAGAGGCTGTCCTACGGGTTAAACACCATAAGGCTCGCCTCGTCCGCAACCCGCGGGACGAGAATCTCTTGGTCATGTAGGAAACGTGGATGGGTGCGCGCTGGAGGGGTAGGTTTCCACATTTCGAGTGTGACTCACTCCGCGAAATCGAATGTGGCATGATTCGATGCATGAAATCCTGCAACATACTTGTTGATACAGTATCGTGTGCCACTGAAGCCACTGGAATCCATCAATTTCTACCTGTCACATCACGGACCGGGAGGAGAAGCCGTTCAGCATGGTAGTCAGCGGCGGTCGGTCACCACAAAGGACTGTTTCACTCCCCTCTCGGACCCGGCCGTGTAGACAATCTTGTTGTTTAGACCGCCAGATTCCGCAGGTCTCATGTTCCATCGCCCCAGTGCGCATGGCCCGCTCCCTTCCGCACGGTGCGGTTAGACCACCCCAGACCTCTATCCTCATTCCACAATTCTCCACTTCTCCACCACACACAGTAACCCCCAGCCCTCCAGTCCGCTCGTTATAATGGCGCCATCCAAGACCACGCTCACGCTTCTCGTGATCGCGTCGCTCGCCGCGCAGTCAGCGGCCCACCCCGAGTTCCGCCAGAAGATCCCGAACGCGTTAAACGTCAAGGGCGTTGCCGCCATTGGCCACACCGACCCCGAAGGCGGCGGCGCGCGCAACAAGTTTGGTCTTGCTTTCGCGGCGAACGAACTTACGTGGACTGTCGAGCTGTGCAAGGCCGACTCGGACGGCGACGGACAGACCAACGGCCAGGAGCTCGGCGACCCATGCTGCGAGTGGAAGGAAGGTGCGACGCCCAAATTTACGACCGGCGTCTCGGCCCCGGGTGATGCGACCAGCAAGGCCGACCCGTCTCTCTGGGCCAACGTCAAGTGCGACGGTGCCGCCAGCAACGCGACCGGCAGCAGCAACTCGACCACGACTACGGCGCCGTCAGCGGGTGGTGCGGCCACGACGACCACGGCGCCGTCCTCGACCACCAAGGCGCCGAGCGCCGCTGCGACTCCGGCACCGACACCAAAGAGCGGTGCCGCTAGTGTCGCCTCGGGCGTTGCGGCGATCGCGTTCGCGGCGGTCACCACGGCTATTGCCTTCTTGTAGAAATATACGAACCCATCTCACAACCCACCAGCTCCTTTAGGAATCGGTATTTCTATCACATCACTAAGAAATCCTTCCTTTCATGAATTTTGAATTTCACATCCTTGTTCATGTTGTTGCTTGTGGTATTTTCGGTGCCACTTCCCATCGTATCAGAGTACTCAGACATTAGTATGCCATACGATTGGCTAGATGAATGTCATTTGAATATAAACACCCAATCATCATGGATCTTCCACAGAATCAGAAGCTGATACCGGCGCCAAAAGTTCCGTTGTGCGAATACAGGTAAGTGCGATTTTCATTCCGAACTCAAAGAGCAACATGCAGCAACGAGACTCGAACGGCGTCGATCCCGACGTGACTGTGGGGCGCTCATGGAAACATCTAGAAGACGCAGAGGCGCTCCTTCGATGTGACGACAGCTCCGCTATCGATCGCAGTCGGTTTGGGTTCCGTGCGCGGCGTAGTAGCGACGCAACGAGTCTACAAAGTGCTGGCATGGCGCCTTTCAGCTGCGATCGATTTACAGGTTTCCAACATAGCCATCACGGTAGTGGACAAGAAGGAGAGGACGAAGACGATCACCAAGAAGAGGAATTTGAGGAGGAGGAGGAGGAAGAAGAAGAGGATGACGACGATGTGCGGCGGAGCTGGACGAGGGAGAAGGAGCCTGTCCACGGACGACTCACCAGCGAGATTGACCTCGCGAGTTTCCGATTTCGAAGCGAACATTACGGAGCGGAGGACAAGGACCAGGTAGAGGAGGAGGGCGAGGAGGATAGGGAGGAGGATGGCGATAGTGACGCGTCGTTTGCGTCGCTCGAGTGGGTGACGCGGCAATTGCGGCAACTTGAACGGCGGAAGCACGGCGCTGCAGCGGACGCAGAAGTGGAATCACAGGAGGAGGAGGATGCGACGGACGGAATGGATCCGAGTGTGAGACAAGCATTGAGTCTGCTGAATGGAGGAGGAGAGGAGCAGCGTGTGGACGGCGGAGAAGAGGGGGCGTGGGCGAGAAGCGCAGCGGAGCGGAGAGGGTCCTACTTTGACATTGTGCAAGAAGCGATGGCGGTGGAGTGGCGTCGCGGCGACGAATCCGAAGAGGAGGAACAGGATCGGCAATCAGATGGAGAGGAGGAGGAAGAGCAGGACAATCAACCAAAGACAACGGATGAGGAGACGGTGGACGTGGCGGACGAATGGCTCGAAGCGTACACCGCCAAAGGCCGCGTGTACTATTACAACCGCCATACGCGTGAGTCGTCGTGGACCAGGTGCGTTCTTTTTTCTCACTAGAGACAGCACGCGGATTAGACTGACTCTGCTATCTGTCTTCTAGACCGGAAGGGTTGGCAAACGCTCATGACGCTCACGACGAGATGGTTCAAAATCAAGAGGAGCACGAACAGCACGAAGAAGAAGAGGAGGAGGGCCACAAGCCCGAGGTCAAGTCGCCGCAACAAGAACAGTCCAAGCTAAGCCACGACGATCACAGTGACCACCACAGTGGTCAGTCATCGACGTCATCGACGTCGTCGTCGAAGCAGACTCGAGACCGTGAGTCCAAAATGTCGCAAAAGACTTTGTCGCTGTCCAACGTGCTATTTTGCTGCTTCTGCGGGTCACAGCTGGCCGGTGCAAGCGGATTTCAGTCCCATCTCGCCGCATGCAGCACGCGTCGGCACCATCAACAAACAGCATCGGCACTGCACACGCAGTTCCAACACATGCTCGTGCTCTTGTCGGAAGACGTCTCGCTCCGTTCGTTGCACTATGCGTCGTCGTTCCCGGACGCCAAACCGCATCCGATTGGAGTCGAGCCGCCGTCGCAGACGCAGCAGTCGGTGCGTGAGAGCTTGGCACTGCTACGCGTCAAGCACCGCTCGAGCCGCAAGCCATCGGTCCATCGCACTGCCGACGTTGACGTCCGCGTGCCCGCGTTCCAGCCTGCCCAGCGACTTTCGCTCCCGTCGAACGGCTCGTCCAAGAAACCGCCGAAGGAACCGCTTGCCAACCGGTATATGAGTCTCAAGCAGAAACCCACACCGGTCGCGCTGCTGAACGTGGAGACCTGTCGCCACTGCCAACGCAGCTTTGCCGAGGGCCGACTCGCCAAGCACGAAGCCGTGTGTCCACGTGTGTTTGGAAATGAAAACGCATGGGGACGCGGTCCGAATCCGTCAGTTCAGAAGCCCTCGATAACAAATGAACCTACCCACCCACACCACCAGGACATGCTACGATCGCTCAAGAAAAAGCATAATGCTGCGTCCCACCTCAAGCACACGCTCGCCCTCAGTTTTCAAGAACACCAAGCGTCGCTCGTCGAGTGTCCGTGCTGCCGACGCAAGTTTGCTCCGTCGGGTGTGCAGCAGCACATTGACATTTGCAAGACGGTGCAGCACCGACCACGGAACCCTGTGCCGCTGCTCAAGGACTTTGCACTCGCTGGCTAACGTAACAGTTCCGTAATAGAAATGCTAGTTTTCAACGACGCAGGGGTATGGTATGATACACTGTACCCGTACCTTGGCGCATGGATCTATTTCATGAAGCGTCGCGACTCCTCGCTGGCGTCCAGCATCTGGATCCCTCACAACCGCCCAGTCAAGATCTTCCAGGACGCCTCATGGAGCCGCGCGTGCTGATCAACTACTACCTCCGCAAGGGCTGGTTCGACCACGCCCAGCGGCTCTGCGAGTCGCTCTTGGAAAAAAAAGGCTCGGATCCCGTGCTGCAGTTTTGGCGCGCGTTTGCCATCGTCCAAGAGCGCAGCTTTTCGTCGGCGATCCGCGAGCTCGAAAACCTCAAGAAGAAAAAAGACGTCGAACTCCCGTGTCTCCACGCACTGCTCTATGCCCACAGCCAGTGCAAGCTCGTAGACCACGACGAGCTCGCGCAGCTCGAAGTGCAGCTGGTCATGGCCGAAGAGCACGCAAGCGAGACGGCGCTGCTACTGTGCGCGACGTTTTTTTGGCACATTCACGAACCAGCGAAAGCGCGCAAGATCCTCGAGCAGCTTGGGAGCAGCAGTTACGGCTCGCGGGGCAAGCCCGAGACCCCCGGGCAAATGCGCGCGAGTGTGTTGCGCGGGTGGATCGACCTCGCGTCTGAACCCAAGACCAAGCGCGACGCCGACTTGCGCGACAATGCCATTCAATACTTTGACCAAGTCAAAGAGTATGTGGTATCTCATAGTCGATGGGCAGGTGATCATGGTCTTACTTGTGTTGTTCTTCTATGGTAGCCCCAACGATGCGGACCTGTTGCTGGGTGTAGCCAAGTATTGCGACCTGAAAAAGAATTACGGCAAGGCGCTCGAGTGCTGTGATGAGTTGCTGGTCAAGTACCCGTGGTTCCCCCACGGTGTGGCCGAGAAAGCACTCGTACTCCTCAAAATGGGCCAGTGGGACCAGTGTCTCGACAGCGTCGAGCGTGCTTTAAGCGACAATCCGCGCGACCTCGAAGCCTTGCGAATTCGCATCCTCCACTTGCTCTCGCGCGACGGCAAACCGCGCGAGGCCGCGGGCCACATTCGCGAGCTCGTCGACGCGCTCAAGAAAAGCGAGCCGTCGAATCCCCAGCTCTATTACGAGATCGCCACGTGCACGGCACGGCTCTCGGACCGAAACCACGAAGTGCTCCAGTGCAACCTCGCATTGATCGAACAGGCCGTGCAGTTGAACCCCGACAGCGGCGTCTTCCGCGCCGAGCGTGGCTACGAACGTGCACTATTGGAAGACTATGGCGAGGCTATGGAGTCCTATAAAGAAGCGCTCAAGCTCGACGAGTCGAACGAGATTGCGCTTCACGGTCTCATTTACTGCCAGATCAAATTGGGGCAATTGGACGACGCCGCCCAGCAAATGGAATTTCTCAGCGTGATCCAGGAGTCTATGGGGGCGAGTTCGGGTTTTGTATTTTTACAGGCACTGCTGAGCTGGTACAAGGACAAGGACCGCGCAAAGCAGGTCAAGCTCTTGAACAAGGCTGTGCAGCTTCACATGGACCGTCTTAAAGGCTCAATCCAGCAGGCCGATGTGTCGACTCACGAACTCATGAGCCAGCTGAATCCACTGTTTCTCGTGGAGGTCGCAACCGAGTTTCTACGCCAAGACGTGGGGGGTGGTGCCGGGCCTTTGGCTTTGGAGGAAGAAGCGGCTGCATCTGTCGTGGCCAAGGGCATTAGCATTTTGGAAAAGCTCGTGAAAAAGTCGCCTGGCTTTTTGCATGCACAGTTTGTGCTGGCGCAAGCGTATTTTGTGGTCACGCGCTTGGACGATGCGTACCACACGTGCAACCTCATGCTCAAGATGGACCCCGGCCACGCCCAGGCCCACATGCTCCAAGCGCGCATTTGCCTCGAGCGCGAACACTATCGCGCCGCATCGTCGTGTCTCGACCAAGCTTTGAGTCACGACTTTTCAATTCGCCAGTCGCTCGCGTACTTTATCGTCAAAGCCAAGATCCTCGAGACCTCTGGCGACGTCCGCGACGCCCACCAGACGCTCCAAGCCGCCATGAAGATGGTGGTAGCGGGTGGCGGGGGAGGAGGAGGGGGGGGAGCGACCGGAAGCAGCGGACCAGCCAAAGGAAAACGCGGGGGAGCGGCGGCGTTGGCCCCGACCCATACCAGTGCCACGTCGACTGAGTTGACCCAGTTTGACAAAGCCTCAGTCTTTATTCAGATGGCCCAGGTGCTCTCGCAGCTCAACGACGTACCCGAGGCCACTAAGACCGTACGGGAGGCGTTGCAAGTGTTTCGGTACATCTTCTTCATTGGATTTCACTGGGGTCTCGGCTGGGTTTTAACCTGTCCATGATTTGTAGGGGATCAGCGCAAGAAGTGCGCGTACTGGTCGCCAACAGCGAGCTCGCGATCAAGCGCGGCGACCACGACGCTGCGATTGCCATGCTGAGCAACGTCCCGCACAGTTCACCAGCGTTTGCCAAAGCACAGATGATTAAGGCCGACATTTTCCTCACACACCGCAAAGATAAGCACCTATACGCGCGGTGCTACCAAGAGCTCGTGGCCATGAGTCCAAGCCACACGGCCCACGTGAACATGGCCGAAGCGTATCTACGAATCCAGATGCTCGACCAGGCCATCGAGTCGTTTCGTGCTGCGGCGACTCTGAGTCCGAACGACCCAACGCTCGCTGGTCGCATTGGCAAGGTCTTGATCTCCAAGCACGACTACCTCAAGGCCGTCGATTATTACGAGAGCGCGCTCAAGCTAGCGCCCATGAATCTCATGCTCCGCAAAGACCTGGCCGAACTCTACTCGAAATTGGGCCATTTTGATCAGGCACTGCGCGTGATCCAGCAAGCGCCGCCAAACGACGCTGACGAGATCAGCGATTTGCTCCAGGCCGTCGAGCTCCAGCTCCTCTTGCCGTCGATCCACCGCGGCTTGGGCAATGCCGACCTCTCGATTCAGGCCTTGCTCAAAGCGTACTCGCTTCAGAAGCTCATTCTTGACAAGCAAAAGAACGAACAACCCGATGTGATCAGCAAACAGAAGCGCGCGATCGCCGAGACCAGTTTCCAAATTGCCCAGATCTATGCTGACAAGGGCGACAAAAGCGAGCACGAGAATGTACTCAAGTACGCGACACTTGCGCTGCGCAGCGATGAGACGCACGAAGGCTGCATCCTGTTTCTCGCGCGTACCTATCGCCACGTGGGAGATGTCGACCAGTGCCAAGCGCGGTGCACGACGCTTCTCCGACTGAACCCGGCCCACGAAGAAGCCGCGATCATGCTGGCCGACATTATGCTCCAAAAGGAAGACAACGAGTCGGCGATTTACCACTTTCAGCAACTGCTCGAGTCTAAGCCCGACAACTTCGCCGCGCTTGCGCGGTTCATCGTCATGCTCAGACGCGCGGGGAAATTAAGTACGGTCCCGCGCTACCTCAAGCTCGCTGAGCGCTCAGGCGTGCGCGTGGCGCATTCGCCGGGTCTCCATTTTTGCAAGGGATTGTACGCCCGCTACAAGAACAATGTTCGCGACGCAATTGAAGAATTCAACCTCGCACGGCGTGACCCCGAGTGGGGCCGTCAGGCCTTGGTGAATATGACGGAGATTTATCTAAATCCAGACAACGAGAATTTGTGGGCAGCGAGTGGCAGTGAGAACGATGCCAACGCCATGGCCAACAGCAAGGAACAGACCGAAAACATTCGTATTGCGAATACCCTTCTAGACGAGTTGCCGAGTGGCGGCGCCGACCAGAGCCAGCATCAGGCCGCGAGTGTCCAGATCAAAGTGCTTGAGGCATACGCCGTGCTGGCGGTCAAGACCAAGCCGATGCTGGACAAAGCGATTCAACAGTTCATGGAGATTTTGGAGCACCACGACCGCGACTACGTGCCAGCGTTGCTAGGGTTGGCGACCGCCTACATGCTGACCAAGCAGCAGCCGAAAGCGCGCAACCAGCTTAAGCGCATTGCCAAGATGGATTATGACCAGCAGCTCGCCGAAGATTTTGAACGGAGTTATCTCATGCTGGCCGATTTATATGTGGAACGCAGCAAGTACGACCTCGCGCAAGAGCTTTGTAAGAAAGCTTTGGTCCACAACAAATCGTCGGGCAAAGCGTGGGAACGGCTGGGGCTCATTATGGAGAAAGAGCAGTCGTACATTGACGCGGCCGAGTGCTACCAAGAAGCGTGGAGCTGCGAAGGTGAAGCGAGCGCGACGATCGGGTTTAAATTGGCGTTCAACTACCTCAAGGCCAAAAAGTTTGTTGCGGCCGTCGACGTGTGCTACAAAGTGCTCGACATGTACCCCGAGTACCCCAAGATCCGCAAAGAGATTCTTGAGAAAGCCTTTGCCGGTTTCCGTCCATAGGAGGAACAAGAGGTAAGAGAAAAGAGAATTGATGGGACGATTTGAAATTTACAGCAGTGCAGTGGCCCACGCGACCGCGAGACCGACAGCAAGAGCGGCAGCGGTCGAGAGGCTGCCGTAGTGGCGGCCAGCGGCACTCGTGCCGGTCGTCGTGGCGTCCTGGGTCTCTCCGTCTTTCTGCAAGGACGAGGATGTCGAGTTGCTGCCACTTTCGTACGCATCGCCGTCTTCCTCTTCGTCCATCGTCGCTGGGACTGGCACTGGCGTTGCGGCTTTGGATTTCTTGGCGGTCGCTGCTTTCTTGGCTTGTTGGTTCGCGGCCTCGACCGCTTCTTCCGACTTGGTGCACTGGATGCCGCTAAAGATGATCGGGTTCACGCGACTAGTGGGGTCGCTCGGGTCTGCGACCCCGCGAATGTACGCGAGGTTGCCTGTCTCGACCCACGAGCAGCACGGATCCCCTAGCTCCTGGCCGTTGGTCTGGCCGTCCTGGTCCGTGTCGGCTTCGCACAGCTCGGTCGTCCAGCGAAACCCGGCGGCGGCAAACGCCCGACCAAAGGCGTTGCGGTCGCCGCCGCCGGTCGCAAGGTTTACGTGGCCCAGCGCAGGGGCGTTGGCAACGGCCCCACCGTTCGGGACCTTTTCAGTGAATCGCGCATAGCAGTCGACAGAAGGGGCCATAGAAATTGCGATGAAAGCTACGAGCGCGAGGGTGAGCTGCATGATGGCGGAGGAGATGGAGGGGAGGAGAGAGGAGAGGGGGAGGAAATGAGGGCGTGCGACAGGGAGCGCGGATTCGCAAGTGCCTGACGCACGCACGTGGGGAACCCTGGGTCTAACAGAATCGCTTTGGGGGAATGGGATGGTGCATCGTTTGTGGTAAGGCGATCTATTCAACTCAGGTATCTTTGGGAACAGGGACGAGCTTTCTAATCTGCCCTCTCGTGATCGAAATGGAGATGGCGATATACGCGTGTCCCAGTTGTCTTGACGCATGCTGAGACCTTCCGTCCCAAAATGGAAGCGGCCAAACTAAGCGTATGCGAAGACGCGACGCGTGTTCCAGGAAGCCGTCTTTAGATTAGCGCTTGTGGAAAGCTCCCTTCGTCCGCCTCTTCTTCCTCTTCCTCTTCCTCCTCTGTCATTCTATTCAAACCCAGTCGAGTGGTCAGTTCAGCACATGCGATGCGGATGAAAAAGCCCTGTAGTTCAATGCATGAGACCTATCTGCATTCAGCTCTCTAGAAAGCGACATGAGTCGATCTGTATTCAGCTCTGTAGAAAGATATTGTATAAGGGGAGCCGGCCCACACCAACTATGGATTCCATATCATGAGTGTTCACTACATAAAGCCAAGCGCCGCCACGCCTGCGACCACGCCGGCCGCCAGTCCGACCAGCAGCACCAACGGCGACGTCGCTTTCCCTGGCGCCGGTGATGAGGTGCCCGTGGTCGCCGTCGTGGCGGGGCACGCGATCGCAGTCCACAGTGCAGGATCAGCCTTGTTGCTTGCGTCGCCGGGGTGCGACACGCCCGCTGTGAATCTGGGCGTCGCGCCGTCTGTCCACTCGCAGCACGGGTCGCCCAGTTCCTGGCCGTTGGTCTGGCCGTCGCCGTCGGCGTCGGCTTGGCACAGCGCTGCGGTCCACTTTTGCCCGGCCTTGTCAAACGCCGTGCCAAACGCGTTGCGGGCCGTGGCCTCGCCCGTGGTGTCGGTGTGGCCAAGGGCTTTGACGCCTGGGACGTTGGCGCCGTTCGGGATGCGCTGAACAAATTGGGGTTTCGCCGAGACAGAGGAGGGCAGCAGCGCGACGCCCGAGGCAACGAGTGTGAGCGTGGCGAGTGTCGTCGGCTTCATTGATTCTGTGTAGGAGGAAGTAGGTATTGTTGGGGCAAAGGTTGAAAAGCAAGTGAGGGTGAGGTACGTCTTTTCTAATGAGAGTGGCGGCGGCTGAGACCGTTGGGGCTGGCGATCAGTCTTCTAGATTATCGTAACGGCTTGCCGTTGGCCGCTTCAAGCGTCAAGTGACCACACCCAGACCCACTATAGATAGAGTCTAATCGGTCGAAACTTCATTATGGCATCGTATCTCCAAGGCTCGCTCTGGTACTGTTTCTATGCCCCTACCACTCGTAGATGATCCCTCGGTCCTGCATTCACGCACTCCACACACATAGAGTCCCTACCTTATTCGGTCACTTCATGCGGCTGACAAACTGCTTGTACGCCGCCAGGATCGTCTTGTCATCGCCGGTCGCGACTTGCTGGGCATACGACGCGGCCAAGTCGGGCGGGCACCCAAGCGTTGGCAGACAGACGTCCTGCAAGTAACGCAGAAACTCGTCCCCCAAAGCCTTGAGCAAAACCTCGTGGAGCGTCCGAATCTCTTTGATCACGGCGGCGCACTGCGCGTCGTGGAGTTCAAAGTGGTGTTTCTGCGTAATCGTAAACATGGCCGGCACAATGCGCGCGACCACAAACTGCGTAAACGACGATCGGATCTCGGGGGTCAAGCCGTCGATCGACTGAGTCGATGGCAAGAGCCATTTCGCGACGAGCTCGTGGACGATCGTAAAGCCGGCGCGGTTAGTCGCCGGCTCGGTCACTTCGCCACACGCTTCCAGGACCAGCAGCAATACATTCTCGAGCTGCCCGACGTTGCGCGAACTCACCAACACCTGTGAGAGGTCGTGGGCCGTCACGTGAAGTAGAAACAAGTACAAATACTTTTGCACGGCTTCGCGGTCGAGCTGGGCCGCGTCTTTGGTCTCGCTGTCGGCCGAGGCATTGTGCGCCGGCATGATCCCACACACGTGGTGAACAAAGGGGAGCGTGAACTGATCAAAGAACGGAAAGAGCTGGCTTTTGTACCGGAGAATCAACTGGTCGAGGAGCTGGACCATCTCCAAAACGTCGGTCGCGTCGCGGCAGCCAAACATTAGGTGCTCGAGGATCCCCGATACGTTCGCGAGCAAGTGGTCGCTGTCCAAGATCGCAATGAACCGGTGGAGCGCAAACACGACTTTGGACCGGACGCTGCGGTGGCGCGGCAGCGTCTGCAAGACAAACGACGTGCCGGTGAGGACTGAGGTAAACAGTTCCTGTTGGTTGGCCATGCAGTGCACACTCTTGAACGCCTTTGAGACGTTGGCGATCGCGTTGAGAAGTTTGCCACAGTGCTCAGCCGCAAAGTCTTCTGGCTGCGTGCCATTCCCATACGCCGTAAGCGTGGTGTTGAGGGCAGCGACCAATGGCTCGAGGATCATCTTGGTGTACTGGTACTTGATCTCCATGGCTTCGGGCGTCGAGACCTGAGACGCAATGACCTGGCCCGCGAGTTCGAAGAGGTACACTTGATCGTCGTACGGAATGAACGTCGGGTCCTTGGCTGTGGAGGACGCTCCCTCGTCGGGGATCACGAGCCGCGGCACGAGTGCGCGGAGAATGTTGTCGCCGTGGGGCTGGATCGACGTGCCGATCGACTTGACCAGCTGGAGACACAAATAGCACACGCGTGAGCGCACGTGGGCACTAGGGTTGGTAAGCCCATGGACGCCAAACATCATATCGAGGAGAGCCGGAATCAATTGCGACTGGTTCTGCAGCACACGGCTGTAGCGCTGCGCGAGGTCATAGTACGCCAGCAGCATGGCTGGCGGCGTCGGCAGTAGCGTCGAGTGCGGGAGCGTCGCGCTGGCAATCATGTTGGCGTGGATCTTAATCACAATGCCGGTGAGCGGACTGCTGGGCGACTCGAGTTCTTTCTTGGCTTTGGTCGCCGCAATGCCTTCCATGTACCGGTGCACGAGCGAAATAAATGCTTCGACCGCGCGCGGTCTGACAAATTGCACTTGACTCGGCATTTCTTGCGACAAGTTCGAGAGAAACGCCAAGGTTTCGAGCGGCCGTTTGCGCGTAATGTTGACATAGATCTTGAATAGACTGCGGCGGTACTCTTCAAACTCAGCTTCGTCCGTGTCGTCGTCGTCTTGTGGGTAGCGGATCTGCCGGTAGATGCCGTGGAGGATCTGCGGGAGATAGGTTGTGGGCTGGAAGAGCTCGTCGGTACCGGCGTGTGGGCCTTCCGACTCGGCACGAATTTGGGTCCCGACCGAGTTGACCACTTCAAAAACTTCTTCCGACACGTTCTTCGTGTCGTGGGCAAACAGATCCCACACGAGCGGCATTAATTGCCCGAGCATCGTACTGGCTTGGACCAGCAACGGCGCTTTCTCTTCGTGGCGAAAGGCGTCGATACACTCGATCAGTTCGAGCCCCATACCGTTGACAAGCTCGGCGACTTCGACTGCAAACTCTTCGTCGTCTTGAATTGGCAGCGCCGGCAAAATCTCGAGCAATCGCAATTGCGTCATTAACGCGAGCTTCTTTTCGGGCGTCATGCCTTTGTCAATGACCTCGATAATGCAGTTGGCGGCCGGACATCGCAGCGCTGGCGACGTCCGCAGCATCGTAAACAGCAGCGGCATGAACCGGTCGTTCACAATAAGCGAAATATCGACCCACGCAATGTACCGCTTGAGCACATCAAGTGCTGCAACACTGAGACGCGTCATGACCTCGCTGACGTCGGCGTTCACGAGCACGTTGTAGATTGCGTCAAAGGTCTCGGCCATGCACGAGCTCTCGCGCATAGCGTCTTTGATGCGCATGTTCGCCGCGGTTTCGGCGGCCGTGCGCTTGGCGTCAAACTCGACAATCTCGGTATTGATCTCAGTCAGAATGCGGAAAAACAGCTCGACCATCGATGCGCCAGTCGGCAGCAAAGCCATGAGTTCACTGAACGCCGTCGGCCATCGGTCGGTGTAGTCGCGTTTGATTAGTAGCGTGACCACGACAGCAAGCTTGGTCTTGAGGAACGGCGAGGCCTGGTCCACGGCGGCGCCGTGGGCACGCAACCACGCAAGTAACTCCGTGCGCAACTGCGCCGCGACCGCGTCGTCGGCAATGCCGGCGACCAGCATGGTCTGGAGTGTTTGGAGGGCGTAGAACTTGGCCTGGTCGTGCGACGACGACTCGAAGAGCTCCAGACAAAGCTGCCAGCCGGTCGCGCTCGCTTTCACTGCGGCGCAGTACACTTCGGCCTGCTGCTTGAGCGTCTGAGCAGTAGTGTCCGCAAGACTTGCACCGGCGTACTGGAAGGCGCACAACACCGCCATCTCAAACTCGGCGACTGTGTGGGCCATCGTTCAAGGCAGAGTGTGGGACTAGCCTAGCCAACGTTGAAAGGTCTAGCGACGCGGATTCTGCGAATCAGAGGCCAAGAACTGGGTGAGACAGGGAGCGAACGGTAGAGAAGAGAGCGGTCGTATCCAGAGCGGCGCTCAGTGGACGTACGCGGTGGTAAGCGCCGGCGCAGTTCGTGTAGCAGGTGTCACTCGGCGCACTTCTCAGCAATCCAACCCAAGTACTGGTTGATGCCATTCAAAACTGTACCAGCATCAAGAACAGGGTTACGTTACAACGTAAACGTAACCCGTTGGCCCAAAAGGTTAGGAGTACGATGTACCCTTGATGTACCCTTGATGTACCCTTGATTACGAATTGAGGTTCAACCGTATAAACGGTTATCATTTTGGAACATTTCTACCCCGATGTACCCACTCTCGTTCATAACGTACCCCGAAGTGGTACGTTCGGGTTACCTTTTGGGTATCCTCGAAGGGTACGTGACGATTGACGTCCCTTGCCGTCGTCTGCGTTGAAGTCGCCACAGAAAAAAAGAGAAGTGTAGCGCCATGGCGACCGTCGTGCTGTGGCGCGTGGCGTTCTTCTGCGGCGTCTTCACTGTGCAATTCTGCGTCACGGTGCTCGGCAACGTGGCGCGCGACTCGCTCTTTCTGAGCGCCTACGACGCCTCCAGCATCGCGTCCCTCACGTTGTTGCTGTCGCTCACGACCGCGTATTTGCTCACGTCCGTAGGCCGGTTCATCACGCAGCTAGCCCACCACAGCGTCGGACCCGGGGTCGTGTATGCGATAGTCCCCTGCGCGTTGGGTGTTGGGCTGCTTGCACTTGCCGCACTCTCGCTCCATGCGCCGCTGCTCGCCAAAGGGACGGCCGTCGCGATCTACATTTGGGTCGAACTCGCGACGCAACTGCTTACGGGTCAGTTCTGGGACCTCTGCGCCAAGGCTTTTGATGTTGCGGAGTCGAAAAAGTTCTTTGGGTATGTGTGGTCGCTTCTCTACCGCTTGATTGAGGATACTGACACTGTAGTGGATCTAGATTCATTACGTTTGGCACCACGTTTGGCACTCTCGTCGCAAGTCTCGTGGTGCTGCCGGCGTTGCAGCGACGCAATTTGCCGACGGAGTTCAATCTAATTGTCGGCGGCTGTCTGCTGTTTGTCGTGGCCGGTGTGCTACTCGTGAGCGCCGGGCAGTTTGTCCAAAAGCCTACGAAAACCCCAACCAAGAATGGGTCATCGAGTCCCAAGCACGCCAAGTCAACGACCGAGTCAGCTGCCAATGCCAAAGCAAAGGACGCGAGCGATCTGACGACCATTACGTCGGAGATTCGACTGCGCACGTACCTCTTGCACATTTGCTTTTTCGATCTGCTGGCAACCGTCATGCGCGTGCTCGTGGAGAACCGCACGCTCTCGATTCTCTCGATGCAAAGTGAAGAACGATTAGTCAAAGCCTCGCTCACGCAAGTCAACAGCTTCCAGAGTCTTATTATGATCCCACTACAGCTCGCGTCCGGTCCGTTTTTTACGCGATTTGGGGTCATGTACGGCATCGCCCTGCTGCCGGTCACAATCTTTCTCTTTGGTGCTGCCGCAGCGTCTGCGCGCGCAACGGACCCTCCCAATGTACTGCCGCTCGTCGTGTGTCGGGCGCTGTACAACGCTGTGTCATTGGCTGTCTTCAATCCCGCGCGCGAACTGCTGTGGCTTCCATTCAGTGCCGACGAACGCTCACGGTTCAAGGGGTTTGTTGCTGGTCCGTTTCGCTCGCTGTCGCGGGTCTTTGGGGCGGTGCTTTCGATCCTATTGTCAACGCATGCGGTGACAGACCTTTGTGGTCCGTCGAGTATGAGGTACGATGCTGTGTATATGGTGTGACCATGACTTGTTCAGGCGATGCTAATGAGCTTGAGGTGGTAGTGCGATCATGATGGCGGCTTCTCTAGCGTGGACGATCGATGCCATGGCCGCGCGCAAATCGTATGCTGCAGAGTTCTACTCGTCACTGAAAAAAGGGTATCTTGATCTCTCCTCGCCGCTGATTGACTTCACGCCGGACCAGGTGAGAGACAGAACGCTTGCTACAAAGCGACTCGGGAGGTGGTTACTCATATTGAATCTGTTGTTTTCTGTAGCTTGCACTTGTGAAAGAGACGCTCGTGGCTGGCGCTCAGAACCAAATCAACTACGTGCTCAGCTCACTATCGCATGACCACGTTGGATTGTTCTCGCAGGTTTGTATGGCTTGCGCTGTTCATCGAATAATCATGGTTGAGAATCGTAATACGCTGCTGTAGGAACTGCGCGCACTTTTCCATCGACAAGACGAAGACAATCGGCCACGCACGCCGCTCCACACAAAACTGCGGCTCCTTAGTCTCCACACGGCCGCCAAGCGCAGATTCATTCTTCGAAGTGACGAATCGCTGTTTGCTCCGGACACACAGAACCTTCCGCCATCGGGTATTCTTAACGGCATGGATCTCATGATGATGATCAAAGAAAAATCCGAGTTTGTGCCGCAACAACTGCGAGTGGCAGCCATTTTGGCGTGCGGGTACGAGAAATACAACCTCGACGCGAAAGACAAATGCATTGAAATCCTGAAGCAAGTGCTCGAGAACCCCGAGGAAGATCGCTCGGCTACTGTTTGTGCAGCCGTCGCCTTGCTGCGCATTTCTGACTGGATGGACGAAGATGCCAACTTGATTCTACAACGATTGCTCCACGAAGACAAGGACATGAGCTCGCGCGTAGTATGTTTGAGGATCGTAGGCCATGAGCTGCCCGAGCTTCTCAGTGATGGCTATTTGGTGTATCTGCTGTACCACGCGTCGCCGCAGATTGTGCAAGCCGCGGTCGAGTGCTGCTCCAATAGCACACGCAACTCGAAGATGCTGATCCCAGCGCTGGTCAAGCGGCTCTCGAACTCGGCGCTGCGGTCGCCAGTGGTAGCGGCCCTTAAGTGGTTTGACCCCACCGCAACATGGACAACGCTGACGCAGTACATTGAATCGTCGCTGCTGCTGGCACGCGTGGGGCCACAACAGCCGCAGGACGCGCATCTCGACCGACGAGAAGTCTTAGCTGGGGCGCTAAAAGCATTGGAAGCGATCGACGTCCCCACCAAGGCAAAGATTCAGCTTCTTATCAGCTTGATTGATCGGCTTGTCGTGGTTGAACCTGTCGGACCCGACTATGGAGAGGCGACGGCAGCGAAAACCGTCGTGCCTTTGATGCGATACAGTGACGCACTGTTTCGACTATTCGGGCACGATGCGTTTGTGGAGGAGCTGGTTGTCGATGCACTACTTGGACTGGTAAGTCACGCTCGCAGAGAATAGATCTATCTGCCCCAGCTGACTCTGTGGCTATGTGGTACAGCTCTCAAAGTGCGACAAGAAAAAGCTTCAGCAGTACTCGCAGGAACTCAACCATCTCCACCACACTCTTGACGTCAAAATCTGCGTCGCCTATGAAATGCGCCACGTGATGAAGCTTTTCCATGAGATCTGCCCCACAACCGCCAGCAACATTGAAGAAACGTCGCCGCTGCTGCTCCAGCACGTCGAACACAGCCTGCAAGACACCATTCGCATTCTGCTCAAGCTTCTCTCCACCGGATTCCCAAAAGAGTTCAACGTGGGGGTCATTCTGGAAGGGTTGGAGTCGGATGTCGCGCAAGTGCATTCCGCGATCCAGGAAGTGCTCGAGAATCTGCTTCCATCTGCCTACAAGAACAGAATGCTGCCCCTTCTGTTCCCGGCGACGGCATCGAAGCTCACTTCAAAGGTATGGCTTGAAGTGCTCATAGACAGTGCCGACACGGTTCTCACTCCCAAATACTTTCTTGTTAGATCGAGAAAGCGGTTTACGAACGGTTTGGGGGAAAGAACGGCGTCGAGATCCTCCTGGATACGATGCGATGCAAGAAGCAGCATGCCGAGCTTACCTGCATGGCGTTGCAGTACTTTCTCCACATCGCAGAGGAGCACACGCAGTCTCTGGACGACCAGAAGAAAGTGACCTTCGAGCGAGAGATTCTTCCTCACCTCATTCACAGCGAGTTGGCCCAGGAGCTCCTGGTGGAAGTGTATTACAGGTACACTCATTTTGTCTATTGCAAGGTCTGGTGCAATTATGTACTGATGTGAATCGTGTGGATTGCTGTAGTCGACGCCATGTACTGCCATTCGAATCGCTCTCGGAGCTGGAAAAACGCGAGCCACCGCTCCTATCCAAAATTGCGGTAAGGAAAATAACCCCGGCTCAACTCATCCAAACCTTCTTCACTGACACCGTTCTCCTGTTTGGCTCTGTAGATTGCAAATTGCCTCCGCGTGTCGTCGCTCTTTGACAACGTGTGTGCTATCGGCATTCTCCGAGTATTGTCGCACCACTTTGTGCCAGTGGCGATTCCGAAAGGAGAAACGTTTATCCGCGAAGGCGAACTGGGTACACATCAATAGGTCGGACGAGTGGATATGGAGAAAGCGATGCTAACGCTGCTTCTTTGTGTCCCCAAACCAGCCACGGCGATGTTTGTGATTGCAGTTGGCACTGTCCAACTCCACAAGGAGCGTCGCATTTTAGCTGACGTTGGCTATGGCACATGTGTCGGGCAAGCCGCTCTACTCCGCTACACGCACCACGAAGGTGCTCATATCGCTTCCGCCACTGCCGCAACGGATTGTGTCGTTCTCCAAGTTGCGCGGTCCGACTTGACTGCATTGATTCACGAGACGCCGCGCGTGTCCCGTGGAGTTCTAAGCGCTGTCGCGTCGGCCTTACGTTGGCTCTACTTTGAGGTACGTTCCACTGTTGTTAAAACAGATATTGGCACTTCGGCTAACGCACCGCACGAAGCCGCTGGACACCATTACCCATTCGGGAAGCCTCCCAAGGCGTGATCATCGACGCTCATCGCTCGTGCTCGGCACATGTCCCGATGCCGACGGAGCAGAGAATATGTTGAAGCGCACAACGTCAATGAGCTCTAGCATTAAGGCAGCGATGTCTGTGGACCGAGCCACAAAGTCGTTCCTGTACACCGTTGGACGTTCCAAGTCATCTCAGCCGATGGGGCCGCTTTCCGTGCCTGGCGCGAGGCAGCGGAATCGCAGTTTCCAGATGCTCACTGAACTTGCAGCTCCGCAACGCCGTTCAGATGTGGTGATGTCGAGAAGCGCGTTGGGTGTGCCTGATGGGGCAGACTATTCGACCTTTGAAAAGTCGATCCATCTCAAAGGCTCGCAGCTTATGAAGAACCTGGACGACGACAAGGTGGGCATCTACTTATGGACCAACTGTGGTCGTGTGTGCGGTCTCACTTACCACTTGCTCTCCTAGGTGTCGTTGGCCGCTCAGCTCGTCAAAGTCTTGACGCTCGAGCATGGAGATATTCTCTATACGGATGGGTCACCCTCAAACCATGTCTTCGTGCTGGTCGAAGGTACGGTGTCGATCTGCAAGGCGGAAGGATCCAGTGCTGGAGCGCCATCACTTCCACCGCAAGAGCTTCGTCACGGAGACTGCTTTGGAGAGGAGGTATGCTGGATTTATTATCGTGCGAGCGCAGCACTGGTGCTCACATGTTCATGCTTTTTTGCTAGTCGTTTGTGGAGAACACGACCATGCACGGCGATGCCACGTCTGTCGGCCGCACCACGATTTTCCAGATCCCAACCAAAGAGCTCATTGATCTGAGTGAGCTGCATCCAGATCTCATGCAAGTCACGCTCGCGTGGCTGGCAGAGAAACTCGCAAAAGCTACGGATGCCATGCTTGGCGTCTTGCTGTTGCCAACGGCCGCGTATGCCAAGGGAACGTGGGATGCGACCAGCGATGAAGAAGATGGTGGGACGCTCCGTCATCATCCGTCAGAAACCACAAGACAACAAACCAAGGCGCGCGCCGAAACAGACTAGCAAACGATGGTTGGTGAGTGTACATTCCTGATATCATTAGCCATCAAAACTTGTTTCTTTCTAGCTATCTCCTTTCTCGAATGGGCAAAACCCACTCGGTGTTTTCGTTACCGACCGACGGACATAGGCGACTGCTACAAACACACACAGGCCAAAACGATTACACGGGGATGGACGGGTCGATAGGCGCGAGATCCGACGTGAACGTGTACGGTTCGTTCGTACAAAGTGTATTGTGACAGCGAAACGCCTCGGGCGGACACAAGGTACACGGCGGACCGACTTTGATGACGGTGCGGTCGGGATAGTTACCTGGTGGAAAGTAGTTGCAGGCCGTGAGAACACCCGTGGTGCCTTTAGCGTTCCGTACGAAATTGGGGCACCACTGCGACGCGCACCCGACCGACGCAGTCTCGGCCCACAAAATCTGCGACGCAAAATTGAGCGTCATGAGGCCGTTCTCGTCCATGGGGTGCGTCACGAGGTCGCGCTCGACCCACGCGACGAGCGTCGCGTTCGCTTTGGCGGCGTTTAGCTCGGGGAGGCCGCCGAGTTCCAATGCCTGACCGATCGTAAAGTTTTGAGTGTCGTGTTCAAACGCGCACTGTCGCACATGATGCGCGGCGGCCTCGGCAAGCGATGCGTTCCACACTAGCTTGCGCATGTTGGCGGCCGACCGCGGCGGCGCAGCGCGACGCACGTTGTGGGCATCGAGAAACGCGTGCGCCAGCGACCGCGAATATGGCAGCGGCATGTCGATGGTCCAGTCGGGCGAAAAGTCATACGAGTCGGCTTGGGCGTCGACGCTGAGGATCAAGGCGGCTACAACAGCCACAGCCAGATCCATTGCGAAACGGAGCCAGCACGTGGACGCCATTTGATTTGAGGAATGAAGAGAAGGCGAGGAGAAATCCCAAGGACAATGCAGGAATCTTATTTCCGAGACAGGACGCGAGTCGTTGGGAACGAAGGACAAATAAGAGCGTACTCGTGCAAAGTTCTTCGTCCTCGGGTGTGGGACGCGTTCGCCGTCGTCTGCCTCGTCCCAGCGACTGTGATCGCAGCCACCTACCTACTTCATTCATGGGAATCCACGGCGCGACCACAATGGAGCGGCACGCATCACCGAGCGACTACGAAGACGAAGACGACGACCAGGAAGAGCAGAAGATGCCGCAAGAGCATCTTGGTGGCGACGAACGACGTCGACAGCAGCTGCAGCAGGCGTCAAGTCGCTCGCGCAAGCGACAGAAACGCGAGTCGATGCTCGCGGCCTCAGAGATTAGTCTCGTGCGCCACGAAATCGCTGCGTATCGCGACAAGCTCGACGCCGCGTTGCAGTTGTCCTCTGACCATGCCACAGCGAACCAACGCGCGCGCGAACACCTCGAGCTCACGCAGCGCGTTGGGTTTCTGAGAGACAAGCTTGAGGCCCATCGGTCGTGGATGGTGAATTTGCGGAACTTGCTGGCGTCAGCGCCGCTCTTGGACTATGCCTTGCGGATGCGCGAGACAGAGGACCATGAAGGAGAGGAAGAGCAAGGAGACGAGGCGACGCAGGAGCATACGACCCAGGAAACCGACACCTACACGATGCTCAACGAGTGGCGGCAGCAAGATTCTGATGGTGTATTTTCGCCGATTCTCGTGGCCAAGCACGTCCACGCGTCGGTCGCCATGTCGCAAGACAATGTCTTCAAACTCTTGAACGAGTTTGACGACCCCGAGTGCGATTTCAGCGTGCGGTTCAGTGCGCGCGGGTGGTCGCACGCCGCCCACGTCGACGACAAACTGCTCACGTTCTGGTCGAGTCGCGTCGTGCCGTTCGCGACCGCCAAGATCATTGCCATGGCCGTGTGGCGGTCGCTCCAGTTTGACGATATTTTGCGGACCTTTGTGCCGATTGTTCAAGACGTTGTGACTGTCTACGACGCCGAGACGCCGCAGCGGTTAGTGATGGAACGCGTCGTGCAGTTTGAGACCTCAGGGCCGCCAGACTCTGTTGCGACAATCGAGTCGATGCAAGAATTTGACGTCGACAGCATTGCTGGCTGGCAGCTCGCAGTCGAGACCTGTGACGATCCGTGTTTAATTGCTTTTGCATCCGACCGCATTGCTACTGCGAGTACGCAGTCGCCAACCCCAAGCTCGCCTGTGCTTCAAGCGGCCGGTCACAATCTGACAAGTCGCCCCGACTTTGTGGTCGCCGCGAGATGTTTTGACCACGTGAGTGATGGAGGTGATGAAGGAGGCAATATTGGTGGTGGCAGTGGCGCGATGCTGCAGTTTGCTGGGTCGGTGCGCCACGACGGCGCGTGGCTCGTGCACGACGGCAGTGCGGTGGAGCTTGTGCAGTACCTCGTGTGTATGATGCCTGTGTACGAAGAGCTCCATCTGCTGAGTAAGACGCAGAGTGATACCGGATGAGACGAGGTAATGCCAAGTGATTTCGGTTCGTTCCAGCGAGTAACGCAAGCATACTAAATCAACGCATTTATTTTACATAGTGTACTTATTTGGCACCAAATACGCAGGTGCAATTGGTCACTGAGCGATTTGATATTATCCAATTTGAGTGGATTATGAATGAGCCTCGATTCTCATCGACTGGCGATGCAGCTGATTTACCATTCCATTATTCTATCTGGGCGAGCCCGCCAGCAGTGGTGCCTGATCGTGACGCGCGTCATTGACAGTCACCGCCAAATCTGCTGTCGTTCGCGCGGCATCTCCATGCCCATGATGTTTCTCGTCGTCGTCTCCATCCTCGTCCTCGTGGCGTGGGTTCATCCCAGCCCCAGTCCACATGGCCTTCAGGTCGCCATTCGTATTGGCTTTGACCACCAAGGTCCCGAGACACGTGGGCACAAGATACATCAGCGCCGGCTGCCCCAGCTGCGTGATAGTGACGGCAGCATTCGCGAGCCCCAGGCCGACTCCATAGGCCACACAGACCGCGTAAAAGTAAGTCGCCTCCCCGCCAAACGACCGCGGTGAATAGTCAAACCGCAACGCAAACGACAGCAGCAAGCCAGGGAGAATAATGTCGCCCAGCCCCAGCATACTCACGCCGCCGAGCCAATTCAAGACCCGCGGCAACACCAGCAGCATGGGCATGGGCTCGGGGTCGACACAGGCTGGAAACGTAGGGTACCGTTCGCAGTAATCGATCCCTGGATAGTCGCTTCGGGTATACGCTGCCGGCCCACCAGTCGCGACGTCTTCCATGACACTACTGCCAAACACGAGCGGCGAAAGAAACACAAAAAACACGTCGTAACAAAACGCCAACGACAAAAGAAGGGTCGCGACTTTGAGTGTCGGAATCTGGACCGTCCGGAGAAAGAGAAAACAGAGGGTGATCCCAAAGAGGTCTTGAAGATACCACGCCGAGCGGCGGTATACAAACCACACCGTGGCCAGCACAGCACTCAAGAGAAACCCGAGGATCTCGGTGAGGAGACAGGTCTCGCGGAGAAGTGGCACATAGAACTGACGCGACGCCAGACTGGGGATAGCACACTGTAGCAGCGGCGACGCGACTAAGTGGGCAAATGTCGCGCTCGCTGAGAACGCAAAGAGTACGGGGATGAGCTGGGCGATTTTGACATAGTAGAACAGCGTCAAAAACACGGCCGCGCCGGCGATGAAACACACAGCGGTCTTGGAGTCGATCTCCCACGTCTCTTGGTCATGTGTTTCGTGGTGGTGTTGGTTTTGTTGGTGGTTATGTTGGTGGTTTTGTTGGTCTTGTTGGTATTGGGCGGCATACTGTGGATCGGTCCGGAGTCGAAAGCACGTGCGTTCATAGGCGGCCGAGTAATATGCGGCGCCAACAGCTGTGGCGACACCCATCGCCCATAGCAGAAGAGACGAGACATCTACCAAGGGAGCATCCCGGGCAAACGTCCGCACAAGGAGTTGAGGAAAGTTGGTGTTGGCGCGTTCGAGTTGTTGGCCGCCGGCGATCGTGAGGTACACCACGGGTACGGTTACGTTATGGGTACTCGACCGGTTCGCCACGCCCATGAGGATAGTCGTATCCCAGAGACAGCACACTTGGTATCCAGACTCGTTGGCGTTGAAAGGTTGGTGGCCCGTGAGCACACAGCTCTTGGACGCACACTTGGGGTTCTGGGCACACTGCGGCGCGTCGGTCGTCCACGCCGGCGTCGCTTTCTGTGCGACGACCGCGTTGCCGTTCGCGCAGTCGTATTCAAACGTTGGTTTTTCCAACTCTGAGGTAGCAGTAGTGTTGGTTTTGTTGGCGTTGTGGATCGCGTCGTACACGGCTTTCTTCGTGCCGCGCACAATAACGCCGTTGGCGCCGGCCGCGATGGCGAGCGTCGCCTTGTGGAGGAACGAGCAGTTGCCACGGTCCACGACCACGAGGGTCTTGTAGGGATCCTCAGCGAGGTTGTGGGGCGGCGCAAACGAGGGGAGGGTGTAGGGACTACAGCCTTCTGGATTGGATGTATCCAGCGACTGCATGTGGATGTGCTTCCACCGCGCGTTCTGGATTTCTGGCAGGCGCACGCCCCAGCCAGCGGCATTGCTCGGACTGCCCAGGATCTCTGCAAACTTGGGCGACTCTTGGTGATGCAATCGGAACGCAACGCGGGCTGTCGGCACCACAGCAGATGCGTCGTGAATCAGCGCATGCGACATGATCACCCATGTGAGTAGAGCCTTCGTCAAACTTACGTAGGCGCGGCGCGACGGCGGCGTCTGCGTCATCTTGGCTTGGTTGCCCATGCCAAATTAGAAAATGGAAGAAACCCAACAGTGAAAAGGTTGCACGAAGGTTGTATGTAAGTCAGGACGACCGGGAAGTCACGACGAACGGTCTGGTCTATAAAGGTTTGGCGGCGGATCCAGCGTCGTCAAGCCCGGCACCGGTGTACTTGCGCAGAATCCAGTCAACATCTTGCAATGCGCGCGTGAGAATCTCATCGACGCGCTCGTCTTCGAGCTCGTCGGCGTGGGCCACGTATCCCTACGATATAGCACCATGGGTGCATGCGTTAATTAGACCACGACCGACGTGTAACCGGCACTGTGCGGGTTACACTTGAGAACAAATACGTTACGCACCGAGCGCGCAAAGCGGCGATAGTGGTCTCTCACATCAGGCTCCAGGCGGCGGCTCTCACGCAGGATGCGGCGGTAGAGCGCAAGGCTCTTGCGGTTCGGCACCTGCATTAGTGTGTTTCAACGTGCTGCGACCTTGACTCACCATACCCCACGGTCTAAACCAATCAGATTAAATCAGTACATGATGTCTGTGATATCCAACATGGTTAGTAAGTACATCCTGAAGCGTCGCGCACTCTTGCTTCAACATCACCACCATGCCAGCGGTTCACATTATAGGGGAGATCGTTGGCGCCTCGGGGCTGCGACCACGCGATGCATATTCCGTGGCCCATTGGCTCGACGTTTTGTCGCTCCATCCATCGTCCCGACAGAGCTTTTTCTGCCGGTGGCGACTCGGCATCCGGTCGTTCGCTACGACGCCACCATGCAATGGCCATGGTGAGACTAGATGTGACGAGGCGCAATCGCCGTGGCGTGTGCTGCAAGGTGCGAGTCGCGGCCAGACCCAGGTCCACGCATACAGCGAGATTACATCCCTCCATGAGCCTATCACCAAATCCAGCAACAAGCCTGAATCCCCAACCCAAGAAGAAGAGGTGGAAGCTGAAGACCCGCCAGTGCAACTGGAGACGCTCTGGTGCCATCCAATCAATCTCCATCTTGCACTCGCAGAGATGCCGCCGCTACCGTGGAGCTGGCCGTTCCTGGAGTTTGAGGTCGTGAGTCTGGATGAATTGCACTGCGCACGGCGTGTGGCGACGGCGTCGCTGCCGCTGCCGCTGGCGCAGCACGAGTTCGTTCTGGATCTTCCGTTGATTCGACGAACGCCAACGTCTATGGGGGATACGATGGTGGAGTTGGTGGACCTACACAATGAGCGTCCTGACGCCCATTTCACAGAGGAGGAGGAGGAGGACGACGACGACGAACCGCTCCAATGCGTCAGCGCGGGGACGCTCTACGTTCGCCTTGCTGTCGTCCAGCAAGGCTTTCTAGAACGAGGCGTTTTCAGCTAAGTGTCTCAAAAACGCTATAAACCCATTAAAGGTTTTAACCACTTCTCATTACCATCCTGGTGCCGAACCTCACTCGCCTAGTGGCCATTCGGAGTCGCCTCTGTCATCGCTGAGAGGTGGTGAAAGTCTCCGGATCGGATCGCTTCAGCTGCGGCCGGTGCTGGTGCTGGTGCTGGTGTGGAGGTTGTCTGGGGCGTGACGCTGGATTCACTGCCGCTCTTTTTGTTGTGCGACTGAAGCGCGTGGACCTTGTACATGCCGACGGCCGACACGACCTTGGCGAGATCATTCGACAGCATCGCCACGAGCGCAAACCGGTTGCTCGTGCAGCCTGGAAAATAGTCGGACGCACCACCGCAGCTCACGAGCGAGACGCCGTGGCTGCCGCATAGCTGATCGTAAAACACCCGCCCCGAGATCCAGAGACTGATCCAGATCGTGTCGGTCACGAGCGTCAACACCATGGCGCCAAGCACCAACACTGGGAGACGTGGGTGTTTGGAATACCACTTGGGCGTGCAGCAGACCAGACACCACAGTGCGATCGCAAAGTTGTAGGCCGGAAACGCCACGTACGACACCTGCATGAGCAGCGCGCAGACCACTTGCACGCCGATCGAGCGGTGCAGCAGTGGCCACCACTTATCCACAACGGTGTGGCTATGCTCACCCGCTTTCTTTGACGGCATCGATAGTTTTTTTCTCCCAGTGGCTTGATTCTCACCAGGCGAATGGCCGTCTTTTGTATGGTCAGGCCGTATTTGGAGATTGAGCGTGGGGTTACACGCATACCAGTAACCGACGGGTGTTTATGTGATCGTGGACTTGGCACTGAGGGTCTCCAAGTACTCGACGTACTGGGCCGCGGTCTTAGCGACGAGTGCGTCCTGTGCAGTACCCCAATGGTGGAGCACGAGTGCGTCAAGCTGCCGTAGCTGCTGGTCGTCGACAGATGCAGCGTCGCTTACGTGGGCTGAGATTTGGGGGTGCGAGCCAACCGAGCTAAGGGCTTCGTCTTCCATACGGGTCACAAAATCCAATGCTTTTTGCTGGTCGCGCATGTTGCCGACGCACATCTGGAGGCTCCAGCCGCGGGCTTTGAACCACAACGCACACGCAGCATCGCGACGCTCGAGGCGCCACAGCAGTAGCGCCAAATTGAACTGCACAGCCTGGTCAGTAGGGTACTGCCTGGCGCAGTCGCGCAGCGTATCGACCGCCACATCAATGTCCCCACAGCATACGTAGGCGACGGCGAGGTTGTTTAGAAGCTGGACATGGAGAGCGACGAGCTCGTCGTTCTCGGCGGACTGGGGACTCGCCAGTCGATTCGCTAAACGAGGTTGAATGATAGTACTGAGATGCGCTGCACACTCGTCGACGCGCTCGAGACACAGCAGCGCGTCGGCCTTGTAGAAATCGATCCACAAGTCGTCTTCTTGGAACGCGCGTGTGCACTGCGTAAGGGCGTCGGTCGGGCGATTGCACTGAAGTAAGACGTAGATGAAGTGTCGTCTCGTGGTCTACCCAACGAACACAACAGATAGAGTGATTCCATCAGTGAGATTATCATTCGTACTGACAAGGAAATATGGTAGTAGCGATACCTGTGTCGCAGCTTGGTCATTGTCGAGCATCGAGAAATACGCTTCAAATTGTTCTCGCGCAGCGTGCCACGCGCCTGGCCGAACATTAATAGAAAGCATCGGTTAGCATCAAGACAAAGGAATCCACAAGACAATGGTGGTCACAGCACGCACCGGATGCAGTTGCCGCCGTCGCCATGTGCAGCGCAACGTCGCGACGCTCCACGTGCTGTTTCGAACACAAGAAAAGCCGCGCCATGTCGTCGTCTCGGAAGACGTCGACACTGTCGGTCTCTGTCTGCTGCTTTACACTAACACTTCTTGCACCGTCTTCGTTGGCGTCCTCGTCTTGCACAGCCATGGCTGTCGCCTCGTTGTAGTACGCAAGCATCTCGTACTGCGCCATGTGGTTGCCCATGCGTTTCAGGAGTACTGCGTAGTTGAAAATGGAAATCGCCATATTCGACTCCATCACCACACTTCGCTCCAGTGCCGCAGCAGCTTCGTACAGATCGCCTTGTTGGATAGCCAACAGCGCCATCAGATTGAGACTCGCTACGACACTGTAGTTGTTGGCCACGGCAACGCGGAGCTGCTCGACTGCTGAGCTGGCCGTGGTCTTGGTCGTGGCACTGGTTGTGGTCATGGTCGTGGATGTGGATGTGTGCTCGCGGCTGAGCAGGACAGCGGACCAATAGGAGAATATGCCCAGCCACGCATCCGGTCCATCCCGACCCGCGACCGCGACGGCCTCCAGTAGGCACTGCCGCGCACGTGGATCGTCCCATCCGTTCACCGCAAACACCAGGCCCTGCAGAAACAATGGCCACGCAGCGTAGCGTGCGAGCAAAGCTTCCTGGCGAAATTGGGCGGCCATGGCATCCAACACATTCGCCACACGATGAGATGTTGGTGTTGGCTTTGACACAATCCAGCAAAGCGAGAGTAAGGAGCCCAACTCGACCCACGCAATGACCGCTGGAGTGTGGACGCCGACTGTGGAAGCCAGCAAGTAGGCGAATGCGGCGTCCACACCAACTGTGGGCGAACTGTTTGTGAGCGATCCGGACGCCACGGTGGCGTACTGTCGTAGCGTGTGGTACGCAGTCATCACAACATCTTCCATAAGGAAGACGCTCTCGTCGACCCAGTGATTGCGGTGCTGCGCGTCGCCTTCGTGGAGCTGCTGGAGAAGCGACCGCACCCCCAACGAAACACAGGCAGCCCATGTAGCAAACCATGCTGCAGTCGCCCGAGCGGTTTTAAAAGAGCGCACTTCCGAGAGCACGTAGCGCTTGAGGTCACGCAGCTTTTGCACTGTCTCCCGCGCGTCCCAGCGGTCCACATCTCGCGCAAATGCAGCGATTCGCGGGTCGATTTTGATCTCCATTTTCGATTCTCCAGCCATTTTGGTCATCCGATTATCGCGTTAACTTGCACTTGGTATACTATGGTATACGATACACCGTATACACGTCAAGTGTACCCCTCTAGTAGATGATACAGACGTTCCCGGTGTAACGTGAATCAGTACGTCTACCGTGAATTTTCAGCCAATCACATGACCATACGCGAAACGACGTGATCTTTCAAAACGAGCGGCTCCCATTGCATCCCGTCGCGTCAGATCGCGCCGACCGCTCGCGCTTCCGCCTCGTGCGATGGGTCGCGCGATCTTCCGTGTTGTTGCCTTATCATGCGTGGGCAGGCTGCTACAAATCGATGGCGTCGCGCGCAGAGACCGTCGCACTGCGTGGACGCGGTCACGGCCAGCACTACGGCCACGGTCTGACCGCAGCGTCTGCCGATGACGAGACCAAGTGGACCAAACGCGTTGGTATTGCTGTTGGACTAGCAATCTGCGTTGGCGTAGTCATGACGTGTTGGACAAGCTCTACTGCAGACAGCCCACTGGTGACGACCAACTTGTCTGCCCACCACGCAAAGCTGCGTGGGAAGACCAATGCTTCAGAGACTGGTGATGCCGGCGCACACAAGCCTATTTATGAGATGCCGTCACGCGCATGGAACGTCGTGAGCGGTCTGCAGCATGGTCCACCGCCAGGCATGGAAGATGAGCCACTTTCGGATGGACAAGCAAGTCTGAAAGACCTCTTGCTGGCGCATTTCGGTCTGGACAAAGCACCGCCACCTAGCGAAGCCATTGGGTCGTTGGATCTTCTCAGTGCCCAAGAAGACGACTCGCCAATGAAAGACGAGCAGCCAACACCTCGGTCAAATCTGGACGACATGGTCCCAAGCAGCGTCAAACTGGACCTCAAGGAGATGCTGCTTAAGCACTTTGGACTGAACGAGCCGTCAAAGCTTGCTGGCGAAGCGGTTCCGACTACGACAACCGAATCCGACGCCGACATTCCGACCGAAGAGAGGAGATGGAATTGGCTCCACCCGGCAACCGTTTCGTATCTTCAAGTCAAAGATACCAGCCATGACACGGTCCATGTTACGACAGTGCTGGAGCACTTGCACAGGCAGCGAATGGCGCGTGCGCGCGATCTCGTCATCGAGCTCCACGGCGTGGACGCTCAGTACAACCGCACGCGTGAATGCTTTACGCGCGGCTCTGCTCAGGTGAGTATTGGCTTGAAATCTGATTTCGAAGTCCAAAGGCTATACGAAATGAGTGTGTCTCGTAGTTGCAAAAGCCGGAGATGACCCGTCGTGAGTATGAGCACATCGTTCGCTTGATGGACGCCATCTGTCCAGAGAGCGATGAGCAGCGAATCACAGACGCACACAATGAACGAGATGGAGCATTAACGCAGAAAACGGCGTCCATGACCAAAGACGAGTTCAAAGCGTCGATTGCCGAGCAGTTTAAACGTGCCCTGGATGTTTCAACCAAAGGAAGAGCCCGCGCCAAGCTGGTGTCGTCTCACGCTGAGACGACCAAAGAAGAGATCGCGGCGTGTATCGATCGCGCGGCAGAGAGCGCTGTCAACGCGGCAAGCGGCCTTATCCAGGAGGCCAAACTCAATGCCTCGATCAGCTGGATCATCAATGACTGCGTGCGTATCCCGTAACAGCAAGGTGTCGGTTACTGACACAGTAGGAACTTCGTCGCGCCGTGATACCCCAAAAATACATACTAATATCCCCACCGAACATGAAGTGATACGTTGTTGCTTGTCACCTCTGCTTACACTAGAGGGAGAGACTACGAGAAAGAGAGACAGGCGGGAGATGCAGCGTGGGTCTACCCAGACCCAGTCGGCACCGCAGCTGCCACCGGCAAATCCAAAAAGCGTGGCTCTCGTCCAGCGCGACCGCCAAAAACTCGCGAACACTATCTCTGCATCTAGCCTCGCGGATGCTGATCAGACGGGATATGAGCAGGCTTCGCACTTTGCAATTACCGACCTGTTGGCGGTTGGTGATGGAAGCCCACAACCTCGGCTTCCTCGAAAGCGGGCCAAGCCAGGAGCTGGGCTGCAGCCTGACAGCCAGTCACCGGTGCTTGTACCGCTGTCACCAATCCAGCACAACAATAAAACCTCCCGTACACTGTCCTACCTGCGTGCATTAGATCGACCAGAGAACACTGAGCTGTTTGCATACGCGAGCACGCTCTGCCACCGCCTCACGGGTCGGTACATGTCCCGAGATCAGCTTCAGCGCGATCCCGACGCCCAGAAAAACGAAGTCGCGCGGATCCAGCGCGACCCCGAACTGCTCCATGCAATCTCCATTATCAAGACGCTGTCGAAAGAGTTTCAGGATGTTGCCCACGCAGCGATGGGCCACCGCAAAGAACTAGGACATACGTTGCTGCGCATTGAAGAGAGCTACCTCAAGCTGTTTGAGAAATTGCTTGAGCTGTCGCTGCGTATGTACTGGAAGTACGAGCAAGACCATGACGCCGAGCGGCGCGCCGACAAGAAAACGATTGCGTACTGGCAAGAGATGCACAACTGGAAAGCTGGTGAAGCCACCAAGCTCGAGACTTTGCTGGACGGCAAGGGGATTGTGGTGCGGACACAGCAGATCCAGCTCCACGATCTTGAACAGCAATGCGTTGAACTGCAGCGCGAAGTCGGGGACCAGTCAAGGTTGCAAGAGCAGGTCTTCGAACTTCAGGCCGGTGAGAGAGAGCTACGCGACCGAGAGCGCACGCTTCAGGTCGAGTATCTCGCGCTGAAAGTAAGACCGCGCAACGCTGTGGGTTCATGGGGAAGATTGCCGATACGTTTCTCTTGCTGTTGTAGAAGAAGCATGAAGAGATGGTTGTCTACGATCGCGCACGGATAGAGGAAGCTCACGTGCAGCACAAACACTTGATGGACGAGATGCGGTACGAGCTGCTTGCGTCTTGTGCTTTGCTCTTTCTTGTATGGAACTTACCACTATGTACAGCCGATCGCTTCGTGAAAAAGAGCAAGAGTTCACGCGCCACACCAAGCAAATCCACGACCTCACAATGCAGACGATGCCGAAAATCCAGAGTGTGGCATCGACGCAGACAATCGTCGATGACGATGGGCTCTGGGACGCACAAGACGGCGTTCCGCGGTTCGTATCGACGGACCTTTGCCATCGGCTGGCGTGGCATCGATTCCATGCGTACGCAAACTGCAAAAACTGTGGTGGGCGACCAATTCAGCAACCATGGGGGACGACGATGACGAGAGAACCGGGGTCCCTCGAGACTGACAAAGCGGTACCCAACGACTTCGTGTCATGGGGGATTCTTCACTGGGTCTCTAACTGGTCCCGCTTGCATAGTATATCGACGTCTGGTCGCTTACGCGCAAACAACGCAAGTCCAAGAAAGCGGTGAAACGCATTGAGACGATCGAAGCTGAGTGGTGAGACGAGATGCTTGCCAATATGCCGGTGAAGGAACTGATCTGAGGGTTTTTTCGTGGTCCAGGCGATTGCCTCCCGCCATTACTTTGTTTCTCTCGAACTTGCCAAAGTCGGTCGTCGCGTTCCCGTTCTATTCGCTGGACCAAGTCGTCCAGCAGATTGAGCAGATTTACGATGACAAATGTGAGTCAGACCGCGCAGACGAAGCCGACGGCGTCGCACGTGAAGAGTTGGTAAGTTGGTTTTCGTTGGCTTTCGTTAGATTGGTGATGGTATGGACTTGACATACGTATCCACACCGTGTCAGCCCCGCTTTATCTGCGAGTATTTTCTCAAGACCCACGGGCTCCGACAGAGTGCCGAGATTGGTCTCTACCGATTCCTCATTTCGGTCAAGAACACGTACCGCAGCCACTCGCACGTTCATCTCTTTGCTCGATTCTGCAACTTGCTTCCGACGGACAGCAGCGCAACTTCACCCACTGGCACTGCGAGCGACATAATCTCTCCACCAACAGAAGCGGGGGCGCTGATGGCAGCGCTTGTCAGCAAACCTCGACGTGGCGACCTCGATCGCAGTTTCTTGCGCGTCTTTCTCCACGCGCGCCACCTGCTCGTACGACCGCCTCCTTCAAAGGGTACAAAGAAAAGAGACATCGTACCTCCACCGCACCCCCACGTGATCCAAGTGGACGCAGTGAAGCGGTGGGTGCCACTGGACCACGCCGTGGCCCTCACGCGGTGGTACGTCACCTTTTTATCGGACAACGACGCGATTGCGCTGTGCCGCGAAGTCGAGTACAGCACTGCGAGTTATGCTGGCCGCGCCATTACCGAGATCGCTGGGAACCGCTTGGCCGTGCGCGCCGAGATGCGGAAAGCGATGTTGCTCAATACCACCAGTGGTGACCAGCGTGCCACTGGCGACACTGTCGCCAACCCGTCCCTGGCTCAAGAGGACGATCGGCGCCACAAGCCGCGCATCGTCGCCGACGTCCACAAGGTGCTGCTCTTGCTCATGTACGCTCTCGAACAGCGCCGCGATGTCATGGAGCGTGCGCTGGTCGCGCTCTTTGAAGCCGGCGATGTGAACCACGACTGCGTCCTATCGCTTGACGAATTTAACGCAATTGTGCGCGGTCGCGCGACTGGCTTTAGCGACCGAAGGCTGCTGCGCATGTTCCGCGAAGCACTCATGGGCAGCGCCGACCAATCGTTTGCACTGTCCATGGACGCATTTGTCAAGGTCTGCAACGATCACGGACTCGTCGCATTGCTCCCGGATGACCGATGGGCGGATCCATTCGACATTACTGCTCAGCCGTTGGGTGCCGTGGAAAAGGCATCGGCGACGCGGAGCTTCACAGCGTCGAGAAAGAGCAGTTCGATGAGTACCAGAGCGACAAACGGAGCGGACGATGCGCCACTGCCCGAGATTCCGGAAGACCTGCCACCAGGAAGCGAACCTACAACATCGAGTCTGTCGCCGCGCGCGGAAGAAGTGGACGATCTGTGGGAGTGGTAAGAACTGCAACGGGTGAGCGTTTTGGTGTCGGAGGTCGGCAAAATGAACAGCGCTTCAATGAAACGTTATGGATATGCAAGACGTGCAAATGCGCATTGAGACTACACCACTACCTGTCCGATAGCGTACGTTGCGCAATCACTGGTATGTTTTTCCGTTTCAGTCCGGAAATCATCGCATGATAAGCTAGTTTTGCTCCATGCAGACGTCCGTGACCCAGTCGATGGCATTGCCCAAGTGCGGTGCCTGCTCGTACACACCGTACCAGCCGAACTGTGGAATTCAACAGAGATGGGGTCAGTCACGGATTACAGATTTGACGACAATACAACCATGTCTTACCTTGTTTGCCGCTTGCTCAATGCAGTCATCCATCGCCTTGACCTGGGCGGCGAGGGCATCATACTCGGCATTCGCCTTCGCAATCATATTGTCGAGATACTTGTTCTCCTTATCAAAGTGATCCACGAGCCGCTGACGGAACTCTTCCTTCGTCATACGTGTCTGCCCGTCCACCGTGTCCATGCCTTGTTCAGCAGGGATACCAGGTCCATCCGGCTCACTTGGGTTCGTTGGCTCCGCATCAGTCGAGTAGTCCGGCTTCGGCTCCGACGGGTAGGCATCCGGTCCACTTGGGTTCGTTGGCTCCGCATCAGTCGAGTA
>JAADVD010000430.1:0-24679 GCA_023334535.1 Pythium vanterpoolii
ATTTTGACTGCTGCCGATGTGTCGCTGCCGAAACTTGTGATTTTCGAAGACAATCAGTCATGTATCAAGATGACAAAGAACCCGGTGAACCATGGTCGTGCGAAGCACATCGACATCAAGTATCACCATATCCGTGACGAAGTGAAGTCTGGTGAAGTCGAGGTTGTGTATTGTCCGACGTCCAAGATGTTGGCCGATTTGCTGACGAAAGGTCTCGCTGGTCCTCGGCACCAAGAATTGACACACGCAGTTGGTGTTCAAGGTGTGACCATTGAGGGAGGCTGTTGAAGTCTTTGTACTTTGTACTTCGTACTTTGTACTATGGTACTTTGGTACAATGTGCCACACCTTGTTGGTACAGTGTTGGTACAGTGTTGGTACAGTGTTGGTACAGTGTACCGGTTTATGGAATGCGTGTTAGCACAGGAATGCATGTTAGTATAGGATTGCATGATTGCATGATTGTAATGGATAGGCGCAGCATCCATTACCCATTACGCACATGGATGTGCATGGGTGTTGATGGATGCTGCAGGAAGCCATCTGATTATAGGGAAAGTCCTGGCAAGTAGCCAGCGTAAGAATCCAGTAGGAAGCCAGTGTAGGAATCCAGTAGGAGTTAGTGGCTCAGATGTAGCATGCAGTCATGCGAACTAAGGACCCGAATCAATCACTTTCCAATTTCCAACCAACTACCCAAGTCAGCCAAGATCTTCCTCCAATACCTTTAATAAAACTCAAAATCGAACTTGACCACTGCACTTGCTCAAATCATTCCACAATGTCTTGTTCCACCCAGCTGCGCAACAAAGTCAACAGCAGAGGTGTCGCGAACAATCACACGTGGGGGTATGCCGTCCACTCCACTGGCGACCCGGTGATCTATTGGACCCATGCATCGTTGCGCACGATGTGGTGCAGCCACCAAGAGCAAAAGTTCGAAAAAGGCGAGTGCACGCCACTCTTCACAGTTGCTTGGTATTAAGCACTGCGATGTCGGGACTCTCGAACCATTGCCGCAAAGTCTCGAAAACCAAGTCTCGCGATGGTGCCAAACACCGCTTGCTGATACACTGTCGGATCGTGTAGCTTTGCACAGCGTTGGGAGCAAGTGTGATAAGGAGTTGGTTGAACGCGTGGACATACGCCAAATCGTTAAATGACGAGTCTTCGTTAAACGCCATTTGCACCAGCACCTGACTGTAAGTCCACGGTTGGCGGAGCATGTCTTCGATGATTGTGTCAATTTTTAGCTAGAAAACAACCATTCTCCGAGCACGCGACACACTCTTCAGCTGATGTTCCACCGCATCTGGCGACTGTTTGGCGGCTTAAGCGGTGGATTCTTGGAGCAAATCGCAGAATTCGGACATCGCAACCCAGTCGTCGTTGACATCGACGCGGGTACCAGTCGGCGTGACAAACTTGGTCATACGTTTGACTCGGGTCGTACTCGACTTGACACTGCTCGAGACAGAGGGCAGCACCGACACAACCTAAAACGCGCCGATCGTATCGATCACTTCCTGCCGTCGTATTCCCAAGTGTCTGATCTGACAGCAATAATCGCGTTGGACGGCCACTTGTCGTGTGATGCTTTTCACATCCAATAATTTGGACGGTACACAAACTGGAGGGGAAGAAGACTTGCATATTATTGGAATGTAGCTTGCTCTTCACCCAGACTGTGATTCCGTCGTGCTACTCTCGAACGAACAGCCGAATAGATGGTGACCACATGTGAACGTTTGATGCTGTCGTTAAGAATATTATCAGAAATATCCCTGATGCGATGAACGTGTTTGCCCAATCGAAGTCAGCCTAGGTTAACATAACATGGCGACAAACGCCTCGTGTGCATGATGAAAATTTAGCGATATGTCGGTCGCTGAGCTCCGATACTTAATCCAACTCATACGTAACCGACAAATTTCTGCTGACTTGCGTTTTGTGGTGGCCCGACGATACTACTCTCCACCGCGACGCCGACTGCAATCTGCTGAACCTGTTAAAGAAGTTTGGAGTTACAACGCCCTCCTGCCAAACCCGTTCTGCAAGAACCTGCCCATCATTGCACAAGCACTTTTCTCCATCTAAGGCTGAGCGCCTCTGCATTCATTCGAGCCTCCAGTGTGGCGGAACCGATTCGCTCGTCAACGTACGCCTTCTGATAATTCTGATAATTAGCCGCCTGGAACTGCAAATTGTAGAGTTGCATGTGCGTCGACGACAGAGCATAAAAATCACTGCGAATATCCTTGGCTCGGGCATGCTTTCATCCAGTTTCTTCGCTTTGCTACACGTGAGGTAGCCTACGCGATGGGACAAATTCTATCTTGAAGGACTTGACGCAAATACACAGGCGGGCTCGGAGCTTGGACCAAATCTTTGAGCCACTTCCTGTAGGTACGGGCCATCCACTTAAGTACGAGTCGCTCCTCTCAATTACGACACGGGTGAACAGGCGGTTAGGGTTCGGCCATCCGACGGTGCAGTGAACCAGTTCACCGCCATACTGTCATATATGATACTCCTGAGGCCGCCGATGTCATACGACATCAAGGCTAGGGCCGTATACCTCGCTGGAGAGGCCAAGATGGCCGACGCCCAGAGACAGCACACCATCGATTTCACGAATCAACAGCTAAGGTAGATAAAGGAAGGGCTGACGAGCTTCACGACTGGAACTGGTCAAAGTGTTAACGCAGTAGAACTAAGCTACCAGGGCGAATACATCCATTTCGTTTACGAGAGCTGCTAATCGTCCGACCACATCCTCAATTTTACTCCTACTCGAGCTGCTGCTCCTGCGCGCGCTGGGCTTTCCGCTCCTGGCGACGGGCATTCTCCTCTGCGAAGAGCGCGAGCGCCTGCTGCGCCTCTGGGTCGGCCTCGATCTGCAGCGACAGGTACCCCGCAGCGTTTGCTTGTGCGAAACCTGTGGACAAACATATCCCAACATCAGTCTCGCCATCCTATTCACACATACAAGCAGAGAGATGTGTACCTTGCAACGTGCTCAAAAAGAACTCGACCTCGTCGACCTCGTCGAGCAGACTGTCGTACTCCTCATCGTTGTCGTCGTCGTACATGCCACCCATCTCTGCTTCTTCGCGCAGCTGCTTGAGGATGGCCATATAGTCGTCGTCGTACACGTCCTCAGCGTCTTGGTCGGACGAGTAGCCGCCGGCGTCGAGCAGCTGCTCGAGTTGCTCGCTGGCGCCTTCTTCGTCTTCGCCGTCGTCCTCATCACCGTCCCCAGGCGTGTAGATCGAGTCGCTCAGCATTTTCATGGCCGCATGGATGACCTGCTTCATGTGCGGATGCAGCACCGCCGGGACGTTCTCCACCGGCAGCTTCAGGAGCGACATCACGCCGAGCACAAACAGCTTGCGGTCGAGCGTGCTTTCAAACAGCGACAGCTTCGACATCCACAGCGTGAACACGCCCTGGGTCGCCTGCAATTGCTCGAGCGCCGAAACCGTGAGGAGCGGGTTGTAGTGGAGCAGACTGCCGAGCACCCCAAACAGCGTCCGCAGCGCCGAGTCGCCCTGCTCTTCCATCGCCAGCCGCGTCACCGTGAGCCGCACCATCTCAAACACGAGGTCGTCGACCTTGCCAAACAAGTTGTGCAGCAGCGCATAGAGCAGCCGCGTTGCAGAGCACACTTCGAGCTCCTGCGACGCCTTGTCGTCGAGAACGCGGCGGGCCATCTCGACCACGAGGTCTACGTACCGCGTTGACACGCCGTCTTTGTTTGTGTAGACGCCGGCCAGGAACGTCTCGCCGTCGCGACCGACAAAGTTGTCGATCACGTGCGAAAAGTTGGAAAGGTAGTCGGCCGCAAAGTCGTCAAAGCTCGTAAAGATGCAGGGGAAGAGCGCCCAGAGCTGCGGTGGAATCGTGTGGCAGCAGTACACGAGCGAGCTGAAGATCTCCAACGCACTCTCCATGTACTCGACATAGTCAAAGTCTGTGAGCACCTTCTCGATGATCGGCGCCAGCGACGGCACCATGAGCGGATACAGTTCGGGGTGCTTGTGAACGCTGACCAAGATCGTGTTCATGGCGTCCAAGCACGACACGGCGGCGAGGCACGCGTCGTCGTCTTCTTCGCCTTCGGCCGTAAACTGCTGGAAAAATTCGACAAACTTGGCCACGAGCTGCAGCGAGTACGGTCCGATCTGGTCGCCAAATTTATCGATGATCTGCTCGAGCGCGACCACGACTTCGTCGCTTCCGATCTCGTCCATGAGGTTGAAAAAGCGCTCGAGGATCTGTGGCAAACGCGGCTGGATGACCTCGAGCACCGTGTCCGAGTGTGGGTACTGCACGACAAAGCGAATGGTCTTGGCCGACTCGACGCTCACGGGCAGTTCCTGGTCAAACATGCAGTCGAGCATGCCGGTCACAATCTGCACGAGCGTCTGCTCGTCGCGAAACTTGATGGCCTCAATGTACTTGCGCGAAAAGAACTTGCACGCGCGCAGCCGCAAAAAGCCATGTGGGTTCTTGAACTCGGGCAGAATGTGCGCAATGATCATGCTTTCGACTTGGCTCTTGTGGGCCTTGGACTTGGTGAGCACGCCGTCGAGCGCAAAGAGCGCGTGGAGCGCCGCGTCCTTTTGGATGTAGTCGCGCTCCGTCTCGGGCGTGGCCAGGTACGTCGAGAGAATATTGGTGTAGAACATGAGCACGTTGCTGAGACAGTCTTTGCCACGCTTGGTGCACAAATCCGCGAGCAAATTGGCGGCGGCAAATACAGGGTCCAAAAAGTCCTCAAACACGTCGTTGGTCTTGCGCACAAACTCGTGCGGGTCCTCGCTCCAGAGCTGCAGGTCCTTGGGCGTCAGGCACAGCGTCGGGTGCACGACCTCAAACAGGAGAAAGCTGAGGTGCGGCTTGATAAGCTTGTAAGTCACCGACGAGTCCACGGCCTCTTGCAGAAACACAAAGCACAGCTGCATGACGCGGTCCGTGCAGAAGCGACCGTTCTTGCGCAGCGACACCGTGTCTAGCACGCAGGGCAGCAAACCTGGCGCAATCTGGTTGCGATACAGCTGGCTCATCTCTTGGTGCTCTGCCTCAACGCGCTTGGGGTGACCGTAGCGCGTGTAAAAGCGGCAGAGGATCTGCATTGCCCACTGCTTGACCTTCCACCACGGCCAGTCATTGCGCTCGTCTTCCGTGGTCGGCTGCCCGACCGGCTCAAGGCCTTCATGCGCCTCGGGAAGCGGCTTGGCGACCACGGCGCGGAAGAGCTCGTTCCACGCAAGCACGTTCTCGACCTTGCCCAAGTGTGGCGTGAGATGCACCTTGACGCACGACCAGTACGTCTTGAGGATCAGGTGCATCATCATCGCCGACTCGATTGCGTTGTTGGTGAGGAGCTGCGCAAACATGTCGCGCAGCAGTGGAAAGATGGTTTCGGCCAGCGCATGGAGCGGTCCGAGACGCTATACAATCGTCACACAAAGAGGGTCCGTCAGCTTCCGAATTGCGTACTACTCATTGAGTGCAGCAAAGACAAGCGTACTTCTTCACCGCGGTATTCGTAGTTCTTGATGACACGACGCAGAGCCAGCAGCGCCTATCGTATCACATTGAGTGAATTAGGAGGTTTGATACTCTGGCCAAACGTTTCAAAAGTCCTCACGTACGTTGATGATGCGCTTGGCGTCGCCGCTCTGAATGTTTTGGACGATCACTTCGATCAGGTTTGGCCACGAGTCCTATACAACGCCAGAATCCACCACGCATCAGAGACTAATTCCACATCGTGAGGTGAGACCAAAACTACGCACGGGGAAGTCGCTGCGTGCAATGTACGAGAACGCCTCCGCGAGCAGCGAGCGAAGAGAGTTGTCGTGCGCCACAAGAAGTGCCTGAGATACAAACAAAACACACATTAATTAGACAAATACTTCTATGGTCTCATGGTTAAATGGGAAAACGTACCTCCAGTACATGCTGGCGGATGGCCGTGCGCTCGTCATCGGGGATCACGCGCACGAGCTCGCCGTTGACAAAGTCGCCGTCCCAGTGCTTTTGGATGACGTTCTTGAGCGAGATGGCAGCGGCCTGGCGCACTTCGCGCTCAACCGTCTCCTCGGCGACAAACTGGATGAGCAGCAGCAGTGCGCCGCGCACCGTGTGGAGGTTGGTGATCTGCTCAGCGGCGGCGTCGCGCGCGGCCTTTTCGGGGCTGATGGTGTGCTTGAGCACGAGGTGGAGCTGCTGCGCGTCCATGGTGCCTGTGCCTCTCTTTCTCTCTTCCTTCTTGTCTCTCTGCGATCGTCGAGTGGAGGACGGACCTCTTGGCTTCGCTTTTCCAGCCAGCCAACCCAGTCTTTGGTCCACCACAAACAGTCATCAAAAGAAGGCCCAATTAGGTACCATAGATGTGGTACCAATAAGAACCCCACGGTTTGGAGTGTGGTGTTTGGGGTCTCACCCCTCCTGATCCCATAAAATGGTACAAAATCGACTGGCTGCGGAAGCCACGAAGCCACATTTGTCCGCAGACAGCCGGCAGGCTTCAACTACAGTAGGCTTCTCCAAATGGGTTCACTTGTGCCACCCATTATGGGTGGGTGACTACGGGTATCGACGAACAGGATGAACACGGAAAACTAGTGTGTCACCGTCATATGTACTTAGTAACTGTGTGCGGGTTCTAATGGACGACTCCTTGGACGATTCCGATGTCCCATGACTCTTGTGTTGGCCCAAAACAATGAGGTGGAGTGCTGCGCAGATTATTTCTCAGTCGACTAGTAAAACCGCACAGCGGTATTCATAGCAACCCTTGGACGAAATACAAACACACGAATGCATGGCGTCGGATAGCTCTGTTTATTAAATATAAATCCTCAAAAAATGAAAGATCCATCCCAAGAACATCCAATGCCACCTAGCGTCGCACCCGCGACAGATCTCCCGCAATGAAAGAAGGCAATACAAATGCAAAAAGCAAGTGCGGTGCAACGTGCCACTTCAGATGATGAAAACTTAATCGACCTCCTCCATAGTGCTCTCTTCCTCGCCCTCGCCCTCAAGCGGCGGCAAGTCTTCCATGCTGTCATCCACAACCTCGTCGTCGTCGTCAATGCTCAAACCGAGCTTAATGAGACGGTGGATGCGGTTCGCAAACGTCGTCGGCTCGTCCAAGCTAAAGCCCGACGTGAGCAGCGACGTGTCGTAGAGCAACCAGATCAGGTCCTTGACCGTCTTGTCGCTCTTGTCGGCCTCCGACTTTTCGCGCAGCGACTTGATAATCGGGTGAAGGGGGTTGATCTCCATCGTCTTCTTGGACGACATGTACGACGACGTGCTGCTGTCGCGCAGCGCCTGGGCCTTCATGATACGCTCCATGTTGGCCGACCAGCCGTACTCGCCCGTGACAAGCACACACGGCGACTCGACAATGCGGTTCGAGATCTCGACCTTTTCAATCTTGTCGTCAAGGACTTCCTTGATGAGCTTGCAGAGACCGGCAGTCGCGGCCTTGGCCTCCTCGAACGCCTTCTTCTCATCCTCCGTCTCCTCCATCTTGAGGCCCTCCTTGGTGGCGCAAATCAGCTTCTTGCCCTCGTACTCCTTGAGCTGCTGGACCGCGTACTCATCAATGGCGTCGATCATGTAGAGCACTTCGTAGCCCTTCTTCTTGAGCTTCTCAATGAACGGCGAGTTCTCAACCGCCTTCTTGCTCTCGCCCGTAACGTAGTAGATACCAGGCTGGCTCTCCGGCATGCGGCTGATGTAGTCATCGAGCGAGGTCGGGTCCTCGCCCGACTTGGTCGAGTGGTAACGCAAAAGCTTCGCAATCTTCGTGCGGTTGGTCGAGTCCTCGTGGATCCCAAGCTTGAGGTTCTTGCTGAAGGCCTCGTAGAACTTGTTGTACTTCTCCGAGTCTTCGGCGATCTCGGCAAACATCTCGAGGCACTTCTTGACCAAGTTCTTCTTGATCACACGAAGAATCTTGTTCTGCTGGAGCGTCTCACGCGAAATGTTCAGCGGCAAGTCCTCCGAGTCGACTACACCCTTGACAAACGAGAGGTACTCGGGCATGAGGTCCTCGCAGTTGTCCATGATGAACACACGACGCACGTAAAGCTTGATGTTGTTAAGCTTCTTCTTGGCACCACCCTCGAACATGTCAAACGGCGCGCGCTTGGGCGCGAACAAACACGCCTTGAACTCGAGCTGGCCTTCGACCGAAAAGTGCTTGACCGCGAGGTGCTCCTCCCAGTCGTTCGTGAGCGACTTGTAGAACGACGCATATTCCTCGTGGGTCACGTCCTCCGGCTTGCGCATCCAGATCGGCTTCTGGCTGTTGAGGTGGTCCCAGTCGTGGGTGACCTCCTTGATCTTCTTAGTCTTCTTCTTCTTGTCACCCTCCTCCTCTTCCGTGACGTCCTCGACCTTCGGCTTGTCGTCGTCGGCCTCCTCCTCCTCTTCCTCATCGTCCGTGACCTCCTTCTCTTCCGTCTTCTCGACGTAGAGCTTGATGGGGAAGCCAATGAACTCCGAGTGCTTCTTCACGAGGTCCTTGAGCTTGCGCTCCTCGAGGTACTCGAGCATGTCCTCCTTAAGCTTAAGGACGATGCGCGTGCCGCGGAGAATAGGCTCCGAGGTGTCGGGGGTCACCGTGAACGACCCACCGGCCGCCGACTCCCAGACGTACTGCTCGTCGTCGTTGTGCTTGGAGTGCACAACGACCTTGTCCGCGACAAGGTAGGCCGAGTAGAAACCGACACCAAACTGACCAATCATCGAGATGTCCGCGCCAGCGGCGAGCGCCTCCATAAACGCCTTGGTGCCCGACTTGGCAATAGTACCGAGGTTGTTGATGAGGTCGGCCTTGGTCATGCCGATACCCGAGTCCTGGAGCGTGAGCGTACCGTTAGCTTTGTCCGGGATGATCTTGATCTCGAGGTTCTTGTCCGAGTCCAGCACCGAGGCGTCGGTGAGCGACGAGTAGCGGATCTTGTCGAGCGCATCCGAGGCGTTCGAGATAAGCTCACGCAAGAAGATGTCCTTGTTCGAGTAGAACGTGTTAATGATGAGGCTCAACAACTGGTTGATGTCGGCCGAGAAGGCAAAGGTTTCGGCTTCGGCGCTCATGGTGATTTAATGGGCTGTGGTCGACGGGTCCCTGGTCCAGCGGATGGAAATTCGCGAATGCCGTTGGCGGCGGCGAAAGCTTTGGCGCAGGGGGCCAAGTCCTCCAGTCCTCCCGAACCACAGGGCTGACAACTGCAGTGACAAATTCTCGAAGGTTCGAAGTGTCAAATCTTTCCGTAGTTTTCACCGGCCAAAGCTGGGATGGAATGGCTCCGGACGCTAGGCGATAGATCGCATTTACCTTGAAATTCGTAAGAAAGTAGTCAACCCATCCACGAGTCATCTGGCCTTGATTCGAACGTTCTAGATTGTGATTCACCAGATGTAGAAGGAAGATATCGAAACACTGGGTTGGCTTCCTCACAATGCAAATAACAGAGGATATGTGTTTTTCAAGGTCACCACACATCAAATAGTATTTGAGACGAAAGGATACATGATCGAGTATGAAGGGGCATGCATTTACCATAAAAGAACTGGTGGCGAGTTCTTCTGGAAAATAATAGAAAGTGTTGGAAGAGACGTCCGTTTTGAAGTGATCAAGGCGACCAAGGGACGCCAGGAAGTTCTCGAATCACAGGCGAAAAGGTTGGCAAAACAACATTGATGCATGCTGCAACACCAGGCATCACATGCCACTGAAAGCACCACGCGTAGACAATAGGTCACGGACGAAAAGGACGAGTCGAAACTTCCAGCACGCGTGGCACGAGAGCTGCAGGTAATGATTGCCTTGATGTGGGTCTGTTTGTTTGCTAATGGGGTCGAAGTTGTCGGTCTTATATCGATCGCACCGCGATTGCAACTGACTTTGCGTGACGGTACTGCGGATAAGCGAGGATCGGGTCCGTGATGCCATCAGATCGACGGGTCGCATCATTTCGTGAGAGGCTAGACACCGCGACCGCTTGCTGTGCACCTCTGAGTCAAATCGCTGGCTTTCGACCCAGACGTCCTGACCACTCTGATCCATCACTGAACACGAGCTGCAGCACCAGGTATATTAGTTGAGCTGCAGCTCGTGCGTGGAGTTAATGGAGGACCTGATCAACTGGAGGGCTTGCCAGACAAAGCGCGTTTTGATCCTCTACATCTGAATGAGCACCAGCGAATGGCGACTGCTGGACTGCACTACTTGTTTACACGAGTGGCGCACATGGCTGCCTCTGACTATAGGTGCTGTAGTAACCGCCCTCATATTCCTTGATTGTGAAATCGACAAATGGTGCGTATTAGACGAGCTCAGCACCCGACGTGGCGACGTACTTCATAGTAAAGTGCATCAGCTCGGATCAGCGACGGATAATATAATCGAACCACAACTCAAGCGGTCTACTCGCGCATCCACTGAACCATGGCTGTCGAATGGAGAAAGAACGCTGTACTGATACTAGGTAGTATATGTGTGATAACTTCTCCCACGAGAAAACTCTCCCAATCATTGGCCTTTGCACAAACGCTGCACTGCAGAAACTACTCCGCCGCAAGACTCTGTTTTTTTAACAGTGGCGATAAATCGACTGCCGCATGATGTCGTCTTCAAACCATCAACTTTAATATATCGATGAGATCCTAGCTGACACTGCCGAGATCCAACTCCCGAAAGGACGCGGACACGCACTGACTCAATCCCAGCCACTCGTTGCCTTAAGATGGTCGTATCGACAGTTACCTCGTGTCAAAAGATGCCGTCCAGCTTCGAGAAAATGGAGGAGCGCCGCCTCTGCACATAGTACTCTACAAATCATTCGTGGCGAACACCAATTAAAGATGGAATCGGAGAAGATAATCACCACACCGTGGTCGGGTCGCCCAAGAAATTTCAGCGCAAGATGAGATGACTGGCCACCAGCGCTTCAAAGCAGTACAGTAGCTGATGCTATTGACTGGATTTCTTGGATCCCTTTCCTGGACAGATCCGATGGGCAAGCTCGCTGCGATCCAGTTTTTCGTCGGCAATCCACTTGAGATCCCAGACAATTCTGTGATGCAGATTCGGAACCCTCGGGTTCAGCCAATGAAAAGTCGCCGTATCTCCCATCCACCCAATCACCGATGAGCAATCTCGAACTTCGAGTGCCTTCGTCCTTTGGGGTTGTCTCAGCGGATTCATAGTCAATTCCTCCCCATTGATGTGATGTGATATGAACTTGGTCATGATGAACTGGACCATGCTGGCCATTGTTCCTGCGAGGCATGCATCTCGATCTCTGTTTTCCTACACCTCCTCGGATTCGATCTCCCCATCAGGAACCGATGGGGGGTTAGCATCGGTCGGTTCGACGCATCCCGATTCTCTATGGCAGTGCTGACCACTGGCAGCCACCAGCCATGTCGGGTTGCGTGTGTGCGGCGTTCTCCGGCTCGATGAATCATTTACGCCGAAGCCTCGATCTGTGGTTGGATCTTCTTCGCGCCACCACGATTGGTACGCAAGCACTGCTCAGGTGAAGGAGTGAGGTTTTTTGAAGCTGCCGGAATGAATGAGGTTAGATTGATCTTTCGAAGATCGGATCTCTGTTTCCTGGTTTCCTGGTTCGTGGTTCCTGTTTCCTGGTCGATGGACTCATGGCACATCTCAATCTGCATCCTCGGCAAGCCCATCCATCCGACCTACTGGCTGAGAGCACCACCGCCTTGCCATGAACGCTACGCTCGCGCCTGTGGCCGCTACTACCACGGGCACTGCCTGGCCGGCCGACATCACGCCCGTGCAGAGCTGGACGATCGCACTGCTGCCCGTCGCGGCGCTTGTGCTCGTCTACGTCATGCTCCGCGTCGTCTGGCCCGTGCCGGCGTCGTCGCTCCCGCGCTACCAAAGTATCCCTGGACCGAACGAAACGACGGCGCTCAAGCCGATTGACAAGCCCAAGTCGTCGCTTATTGAAGAAGGCGAAGTCGGCGGCGACTACGAGGAGAGCTGGCTCAAGACCTTTGACTTTTACTTCCTCATGGGCATGAGCGCCTACCTCGTCGTGATGCTCGTCCTCACCCAGATCTACGCACGAGAGCTCTTCTCGTCGCCCTTGTTCTGGATCATGCAGCTCCCCAAGCTCGGCGTGATGATGCTCGTCTCCTTGATCGGTGGTATTATCTGCCGCTCGTTCTGCGACGTGGACGAGAAGGGCTACATTATGACCAACAAGTCGTCCAAGTTCAAGGTCAACTACACACGGAAGCTACAGCACTTTGCCGCGTACATGGTGCCGCTCGTGATCAAGTCGGAAGTGACGGGTCCGCTTGCGCTTGCGTGGGGCGATTTCTTTAGCATGCTCGGCTTCCTTGTCTTGATCAAGCCGATCCGCGAGAACTCCAAGTTCTTCATGCTCCAGTTCAACTCGCTGGACCGCCCCGAGGATCGTCCCAACACGCTCACGTGGATCATCCTCGGCAACATTGCACCGGGCATGTTCATTCTGCTCTTCTTTAAGTGGCTCATGGCCGACCAAGGCGCGTTGATCTTTATCCTCGTCTTCATCACGGGCATTGGCGATGGTCTTGCCGAGCCGGTTGGCATCACGTGGGGCAAGCACAAGTACAAGACGCGTGGCTGCTTTTCGCCGAAGAAGTACACGCGCAGCTGGGAAGGCAGCGCCTGTGTCTTCATCTCTGGTCTCGTGTTCCCGGCGCTTCAGTACGCCGACTTTGACAACTTCACGCAGGTGCTGCTGTCGATGCTCATCCTCGCGCCGACCATGGCGTACGCCGAGGCCACGGCGCCACACACCATGGACACGCCCGTGCTCATGATTGGGTGCGGTGTCATCCTCTACGTCATCACCAATGTCTTCTAAGCGAAAGCATGGGTTTGTAGTTGGACTGAACGCTCTGGCTTTGGAGTGCATTTTCACTTTAGATTCAACCTAGGGTTGCTCATGATGGCGTTCAATAGAATCCGATTACTATGATAAATCTCTCTGTATCTTTCGATCATGCAATGCGCTTGGATCGCCAGTCGGACAGATCCAACGCGTCACTATCGCTATCGCTATCGCTATCGCTGTCGCGGCCGCTGCCTTTGCTTTCGCCGTCGCTGATTTCGATGAATTCGCGTTGCACCTTTCGGCGCTTGGCAGATTCCAGTGCGGCCGCGCGCACAATAGCGGACACGTCCTCCGTTTTCCCACCATCCAGAGCTTCGTTGACGCCATCGCGTCCCGATCGTTCACGCTTCGTGCCATTCGCTTTCTCGTCTTCCATAATTTCTTCACGTCCAGTTGTGGCTGTCGCCTGCTCCAGCGCCTGCCGATAACGGTCGACGTACGTCATGTTCTCTAGCGACTGCTCGGCGTCCTGCGCGCGACCGTCGTCCTGCTCTTCCTCCGCGTCATCATCGCTCACAGGTCTGTCGTTGCTCTCCACTTCGGCCACGAACGCTTGAAACTGCTCCCAGTCGGCTTCGTGCCCACCTGCTGAAGCAGTGGCATGACTACAGCCGTTCATTTCCAACGCAGGCGCAGAATGCGTTAGATATTCAATATGGAACAAAGCTTAACCGGCCTTCTGCACCTTTGCGCTGGAGACACCACGGCGACGGCCGCGCTGGTGCCGTTTGTCTCGGCGGCGCTCGACATGATCGCGAGCTGAACGAGATGAGGTGGAATAGCTGTGTCATACGATGCGATAACATTCACTCTTTCAGACTACATCAGCAGGCGATTAACGTAAAAAACCAATATAAGGGCAAAACTTGGACCCTTAAGGAATTAAGCCAGAAGTTAATCAAGAATATGAATGTCGGCGTGTATTTGTTATTGAAATGATCAGCAGATCCATCGCTATGCACACATCTCATTGGGAGTGGATAAATCCGAACGGGTATCATTTATTACATGATTTACCGCTCTTCGAAAAAAGCTGACATACTTTACAAGAACTGCTAATACCGTGTGTTCAGTATTGGGTAATATTACCTTTCGAAGGCCGAGATTTGTATTGGGTGTCAAAGGAAAAGAAGTCTCTTAGACTGATAAATTTTCTTAAACCGGTTTTTCGATATCGAATTTCGCGCTGTGTCCTCTAACAATACAGAAACTGTCTTTTGAAAATGGCATTTGAACATGATCCCTGTTTAAATAGATTTCCACTTCTCCACTATTGTACCCATTTATATTACAACTTTGGATATACCCTCGTAAGTCGATACAAACTACAATCCACTCAGACGAGGAATCACGTTACACTAATACGAAGCCATTTGACGGACGGAAGCCGTCGTGAGCAGGTTAACGGGCTCTGCAGCAGCTCGTCGCCGTGTGAATCTGCTCACGACTTACAAGTGCACGAAGTCATCCTGAGCTTCTCGCTGTTCGAAGTCGCCAACTCGACGCCGTGTCTCACCTCGCGCCAACAGCGTTGCAGATTTGGAGTGATGGAGTGAACCCCATCGCTTTTGCTCCGGATGAACAACGCGTCGGAGATGTTTTTTTACATTGTGCTTGCAATTTCAGCGTGCTCGCCTATCTATCCATGCCAGTGGCTCACCGAGGAGGAGCTCACCGACTTCAGTGAGCGAGCAGGTGAATATTATAAGTGTAGCGACGCCACTGTTCAATTCTGGATGACCCCCCCATAGTGACGTCTGCGAGCTGGGATCGCCGGTAAGTTATTGTCCCTGTAGTATTAGTATGTGGTTGCCAAGGAACCCCAACGTTGCCTCTGCAGCTCTGCACTGGAAGCGTCGCGGTCGCAGCATCGCTTTTGAGTCATGAGTCGACAAGCTGCTGCTCGCTGACGAGTTTATCACGGTCCTGCCAATTTGGTTACGCGGCTTGCTCCGCACATGGTATGGCGCACAAGCTACCGTCGAGATCACTCCTTTTGAATGATGGACAGACCCGTGTCTTCCTTAAGGCACCATCTGGATGAACCGCTTTGCAAAATGGCAGATGCAGACCAACGAGACCACCCCGACGAAGAGCTGCCTCCTGCCTCTCCCCAGCGACCGTCGTTTCTCCTTCCTTCTGCATGTGGCACAACTATCGAAGATCCTTTGTGTCTTCGATGTTCACACGGCAACCGGATGGCCAGCGAGAGACGTATTTCAGAGCGAATCATGCCGAACTTTGCCGCGGCTGGCGAACCGCCACCCCGTTACCGTGCCATCACCCGACTCTTCCATCAGCTCTTACGTCTCAAACATCGAGCAAGTGTACCACCGACGCGAACAGATCCCTCAGCAGTACCATGGCCATGGGTTGTTCAGACGCCGACGTCGACCAAACGATTCCCTGCAGTCCCATTTAGACTGCTCTACGCTTCTGCTCCCCAGCTCCACAACAACGAGTCCACATCCACTTCTTCGACTTGGCGTCCTTGCCCCTTGTCGACTGGATAGGACACTTGCACATACGGCCAAAATCCGTCGGTACCTCTCTCCGGTGTATTATGACGTCCGCTTTCGGGTATGGTGGTTCCTCTTTCCAGTCGCAGACAAGTATTGCTCCGCAACCCCCCCGCCAAGACTGCTGCTGTCAGCACGGGTGCCGCCCATCGAAAACTTGACTTTGAAGGTACGAACTACTGAAATGCGTGTAATGATTTCTATACCCGAGGGTAGACCTCATTTATGTCTGCGGTGTGCGGAGACGATGGTGCGTGTGCCATTATTAAGAATCCGACATTAGCAGCCTGTAATGACAGCTGTGTGGATCCATTCGCTTGGGTGCTCGACTTGCACACTGGCTTGCAGGTCCATAGCTGCGTTGGCTGCGGCGTTGGCCATTTTGTTGTAGGCCCGGAAATGGTGTGCTACACCCCGACATCCAGCTCGTCCGTCAATCGGCGGGCTTCGCTGTACGTGGTATGTAGTCCGCCCCTGGCGCAGGATCAGATTGCTGTCGCCGACGATCTCGACTCGACAACCGCGCGCGTAGGCTTCGCGAAGGCTCGCGATGATGCCTAGATACTCTGCTTATTGTTGGCCATGTACTTCTGGGCGTAGGACGTGCATGCGCTTCACGCGACCGCGGGCGGTTGCATCTTGGTTCATGGTAACGAGCACCTTCTGTCTACCGATGTAACGTTATTCCTTCGCGTAGACTACAGCGGTAATTACCAATTCATTCCCGTCTAATACGCCAACAATTACTCCACTTCAACATCGCCGCTTCTCTATGTCATCTCAAAGCCGGCGCCCGACGAAATCGACACCAGCAGCTTGTCACGCAACACGCGATAGGACGAGTACGTCGGCAATTTGAGTGTGTTGAAGCACGTCGAGGAGCTCGGGAGCAGCTCGTCGTCGCGGCGGATTGGGATCTTTTGGATGCAAAACGGCGGCGTGAGGGCCCCAAAGCCCAGCGACGGCGCGCGCTGGCAGCTCGTCGCAAAGCGTAGAAAGGCGGCGCGCTCCGACGGCGAAAAGCTCTCGAGAGCTTGCCAGAGCCACTGCACGCGCTTGTCGAGCGCATAGTAGCCGCCTGCGTATTTGGTGTGGGCCTTGAGGTCCCCCGCATCAATGTCGCCGCTCTTGCCCGAGATGAGCACCTGGAGCTCGGGCTCGTTGAAGAGTCGGAGCCAGCGTGTGTCAATGAGGTCGGCAAGCCCGGCGCGGAACGCGTTGCTCTGGTCGCGGATTTGGGTGTTGAGGTAGTAGTTGGCGACCAGGTGCACATAGCGCGTGCGACTCGCGCTGGTCACGGCAACGTTCGCACCGTTCGGCAGCAGTTCGATCTCGCGCTGCTCGCCCAAAAATTCTTGAACTACGGTGAACGTGAGCCCAAGGTCTTCCACGTCACCATCGTACGACTTGAGAAACATGAGGTTCTGTGGCCGTTTGGTCATCATGGACGTTAGAGGGGTTGACCCTAAAGAGACAAGAGCGTGATACTGTACCTTGTGAATCTCGGGGTCGAGCGATGGCAGCTCGCTCAGATGATTGAACGAGTGCAACAGTTTGGACAAGAAAAACTGCGCAAACTTGGGCTCGACGACAATGCCTTCGTACAGCGCCTTGCCGAGGATGCGGCCGACAAACTGGAACAACGTCACGTGATCGCTCTCGCGCGTGAAGTGCGTCGAGGCAGCGTGCGGATTCGGATACAAGAGCTGATCGTTCGGGGTCGTGAGAAAAAGACCGTACTGGAGATCGAACGCCAAGTTGGCGAGGTCGAGCCAGAACTCTTTAAACAATCCACCGGCATCGATGCCCACTTCTTCCCGGCCGGCAGCATTCACAAACACGACGTTGATTTTCTTCTTCAAATTGCCGCGGATGACGTTGAGTTTCGTGAGTCCGTCTTCGAGGATCGCGCCTCGGCGAATGCGCACGCGGTAGGCGGCCACTGCGTTCCCAGTCGACGCGTCGCCCTGGTGAATCTTCTTGTCGGCGTCGACAAGCCGCTGGAAGAGCTTGACGCGCTCGGGAAACGACAGCACAAACGGCATGGAACTAATAAGCTTGTTGGCGCGCGGCGTGCCCGCAAGCACTTCATCAATGAGCTGGGTCGAGTCGAGTCCTGGCAATACCCTGCTCACAAGTTAAAGAGTGGAAAGAGAGGTCAGCAGATAAAACTGGGTCAATACAGGTGGGGCTCGCACCAACTGGACACATTGCAGAATGGGAGGCGTGAACAGCGACTGTACAGGTCAGACAGCAGACGCGTCGCGGAGTCGACCAGAAACATGCCGCACTCCAACGACACGCCCGGTTGGCTCGGACGGAGACCGTGGACCCAGTAGGCAGAATGCAGCGCGTGCGTCAAACCGACCACAATGCGTTCCAGTTGATGAAGAGGGAGCGGGAACTCTTGACTGTACATCTACAGAGGCATGGTGGTGAATTTATCAGCCTAAGGCATTTTCTCAGAGTATAGAGCGACCGTACCTCTTCGTCATCGAGAACCGCCAATAAGTGACTGTACGTGGCGCAAAAGAGCAGGAGTGTGGCGACATACCCATCGTTCATCTCTACATGAAGGAAATCCACATCCTGCGCCAAATCACGTTAGTTGGCGTGTCAAGAGTCCCGCATCCAACACATACCCACCCGTGAAAACGCCTCGAAATCCTTCACTTCTTGCAGCAGGGACCACAGCACCGCGATAAAATGCACGTTGCGATCCGTGCCGACCGATCCATCCGACGCGGGTACTGGCAGTTGGAGAAATGACAAGACATTGATCACGTTCATCGAGGCGGCTTGGTATGACTGCGTGTGCTTGGCGTGGTGCGGCCATCGCGCCAAGAACGTCGCAAAGAATGTGGCGACTGCATACACATGCTCCAGATCGAACGCGCGTTTGCTCGACGGTGATCGAGTCGGAGCGCGCTTGCGTGATGCATCGCCAGTCGCGAGCTCGCGTGCTTGCGTGGACGTATTCAGAAGCGACGATCGACTCGGTTTGGACTCACGCTCGCCGGCCGCGTTTACTTTCTTGAGGCCTGTCCGCTCAAGCAGCTTTTTTGCCCACGTCGCCTTCCCGAGGGACTTAACCCGCTGCCACGTCTCGCTAAATGACTGCTGTAGCGACCGAGCGGACGCGATGTCGCCAAAGCCGTATTGTTCCTATAGAAAAAACGTAGACACCCTCCATTCGGTATTGGTTGTGACTGTGAAAGTGTCGCTGCGTACGTACATGGACGGTCGAAGCCGTGGGGTGCATTGGGGTCGGTCGCGTCGTCACCAGTGGTCGCTGCAACGCCGCTGGATTGAACGCAATGAGGGATTCACAGATCTGGCGCACGCGGCGCTCCTTCGTCAGTACCCGCAGTTGGGCGTTGAGGGCGTCGGGGAACACGATCGGCACCGAGTGCGAGTCCGACACTTTGGTCCACGACACGGCGACGCCGCTCGGAGCAAACGTCTCCGACGGAACACGTTGCAGCAGTCTCGTACACATCTTGATCTCGTTCAAGATGGAACTATCTGACTGCTGAGAAGGTGGAATTCTGAGACGACACAGAGCGTGAGGTTTTCAATCCTGACTTTCCACTAGTAGAAAAACGCACCGATCCGACAGCCACAATAAATTCCCTAGCAACCACGTGACGGAAGGAATGCCTGCCGTGAGTGAAAGCGGCAGATCCAGCGTGGAAGCGTGCGTGGCGTCCACCAGCCGCGTCCACATGGGGTGCGCGCAGAGCTGACTCAGCGTCGACGCATCGTCTACAACGTCTGGGAGCAGCGGCACGCTGAGCACCTAGAAAGATTCAGTGTTTAGAGACAGAGACCAACGTCGGTGTTAGCTGCCTACGCACCATTTCCACAAACGCGGTTTCCAGCGCGCTTGTCTGGGTCATGGTGTGGATCGCAAACGCGAGGAGCTGCGAGCGGAAACGACTGCTGCTTTCGGTGGCATTGGTGCCATGGCTCAAAGTCGCTGTCGTTGCGGACGCGAGAAGACGGCGGACGAGTTCCATGAGCGAGCACCGCTCCATACGACTATATTGCCATTCGCGCGAGGAGAAAACACGCAGTTTTGGAGAGATGACGTGACTTCGTACAAATCCGAAGGCTTCGACAAGCTGCAGCGCGAGGGCGACGGGCGCCATGGTGTCGGCGTCGGACGCTTGCAGACAGAGATCAACGAGCCATACGAGCTGCCACTTGCGCGTCATAGCAAGTTGCGCGTCCGTGACGGCGTCGGCCGGTTGGCCGGCGAGGCTGTCGCTAACGAGTTGGCTCAGCACGGAAAGCCGCGCTTGATCGCCGCTGCGGCCATTGTAGCAGAACAGCAGCTTGCGCACAAGGTCGAAAACGACATCAAACGGCAGCTGCAGCGACTCGCGCTGTAACAGGGTCTTTAGATGACCAATGTCTGCGACTTTAGCGTCAAAATCGCGGCGATTCGCGTCGCGCACACGTCGCACCGCCAGACGCGCGCGGAAGAATTGCTGCAGCCGCTGGCCCGCGATCTCCCGCTCGCGCTGCTCGGCGCGCGCCTGTCTCTGTTCCTTTGCTTTCTCCAGTACGCGCGAGCGGTCGACGCCGCCCGCGGCGCGGAGGTCCTTGTCGCGCTGGAACATGGACGAGGTGCTGCGTAGTGTCGGAATCGAAAACTCACATTGTTGCAAATTTCCATGATCGTCAGTAAACCGGTAATTCACCAGTTTTTAAGTATCTTCAAGTTGAACAGGTCAGAGAAGCGAAAATAGAAGAAACATCCTATTGGCAGTGGTATGTATGCACGGAAGACAAGCCCTTCCTGGCCCTAGACCCTCGCCACGAGGTGAGAGAGAGCGTCTACACGTACTGGGTGATGACGTAAAGAATGACACCGCAGCCGATCATGAGCACAGGCGTGTCCATGGTATGCGGCGCCGTAGCCTCGGCATACGCCATGGTCGGTGCGAGGATGAGCATCGACAGTAGCACCTGCGTAAAGTTGTGAAAGTCGGCGTATTGCAGCGCTGGGAAAATCATACCCGACAAAAACACACACGCACTGCCTTCCCAGCTGCGCGTGTACTTTTTCTTGGAGAAACAGCCACGCGTCTTGTACTTGTGCTTGCCCCAGGCAATGCCCACAGGTTCCGCAAGGCCATCGCCAATGCCCGTGATGAACACAATGATAATAATCAACGCGCCTTGGTCGGCCATGAGCCACTTGAAAAATAGAATGATGATCATGCCTGGTGCAATGTTGCCGAGGATGATCCACGTGAGCGTGTTGGGACGATCCTCGGGGCGGTCCAGCGAGTTGAACTGGAGCATGAAGAACTTGGAGTTCTCGCGGATCGGCTTGATCAAGACAAGGAAGCCGAGCATGCTGAAGAAGTCACCCCACGCGAGTGGCAGCGGACCCGACACCTCCGACTTGATCACGAGCGGCACCATGTACGCGGCAAAGTGCTGTAGCTTTCGTGTGTAGTTGACCTTGAACTTGGACGACTTGTTTGTGATAATATAACCCTTCTCATCGACGTCGCAGAAATGACGGCACACGATACCACCAATCAACGATACGAGCACCATTACACCGAGCTTTGGCGTTTGCATGATCCAAAAGTGACCGGATGTCAGCAGCCACGGCTGATAAATGTACGTCAGCACAAAGAGCGCGGCCAGGTAGACCGTCATGCCGATGAGAAAGTAGAAATCAAATGTCTGGAGCCAACTCTCTTCATAGTCCCCGGCGACTTCGCCTTCCTCAACGAGTGAGGTCTTTGGGCGATCCATCACCTGTTCGTTGCTGTCTGGCGGGATGGCACCATACGACGGCTGCGCATACTTGGGGAGCCCAAGCGAACCAGGGGTCTTCCAGACCACACGTAGTAGCACATAGATGAGCACGAGTGAGACGATCGGCAGCAGCGCGATGACGAGCGACTCGGTCAGCGTGATCGGGCGACTCCAGTTCTTGGGAATGTAGCCGCTCGTTTCGACGACCGGCGGCATCGTCGCCGTGTCCGCCATGGTTGCGAGAGGTGAACAGAAAGGGTTCTAGCAGCAGTGAGAGAAATCGCGAATGCAAAAACTGGAAGTGTGGCGTTCTGCTGCTCGTTGGAGTTTGGGGAAATGGATATGAGGATCTGATGGCGCGACGCTTCAGACGAAAAGGATCCGTTTCACGTCGGACCGGACCGCAAAAGCAACGTATACTGAAATCAAATAAAATGGTTCGACAGACGGTTCGGAACCGTTGTTTGTGAGACTGGTTTGTGCTTCACACGACTCTCCAGACTTCTACCATTACGCCAATTATTGGAATCACACAATTATTGGTTTGCTGCCGACGCCTGGTCCCTGGTCATCGAGAATTCTGATTGGGGTTCTTTTTCTTCTTCTTGCGTTGGGTCCGTTGCGTGTCGCCTCTCAGATTCCCCACGAAGTCTTGTCGCATTGTCTGCAATCGGGGTTGCGTTGGTGGCGATGAGGTACGCCACAGCACGGCAGCCCAGGCGGATCAGTGAACACGAGAAGCTTTTCCATCCGCGTAGCTTCTCACAGCGAAACGAGAGAATGTTAGCCTTTGCGTCGTACCAACTGTTTATCATGATCTCCTAACCTGACAGACCAAGGAAGTGCGAGCTGGTTGACCTTAACCGCCATTATCTCGTTATCATGACCTGGCCTGCGATGGGAAGAAACTACGTCTGGTTGCGTGTGAGTGGGTCAAACGCCTTGTAGCACCACCACACTGGCTCCAGCATATCCTTGTTCTGTACGTACTATGCGAATGCATATGACGGCACCTGGCCTCTTCGATAGCGCCTAGTGAACTTTCAAGTTGCCAATATCAATTCGAAGGTCGCAGTGGAAGCAACCTATTCTGTGAGCTGTGCGCTGCCGCTCAATAGGAGTAACTGAGATAAGATAATGGCTTTGAAAAAGTTCGGACCTGAGAACTCAAACAAAAGTCTGAGGAGAATCAGTATACATGCTTTGCTGGTCGAGTCGAAATCTCGGCAGCAAGCATGGACGACGACGCCGAGCTCGCGGCGATGATGCGCGAGAGTGAGCTGCGACGGGAGCATGGCACGCTGGAGAGCGGCGACGATGAGGACGATGAACACAGTCATGACGAGCGCGAGCCGCTGCGGCGCGGTGCGGCCGCATCATCGTCCTCGACGACCGCGCCGCCCTCGCGCTGGCGGCTCCGACTCGGCGCGGTAGTGTTTCTCGGCCAAGTCTTCATGGAGATTGGTCGACGCCTGTTGCGTTTCATTGAGCTGAACGTACCACGCTATATCGCCTTTGTGGATCGCTGTCTTGTGCACGTGATCCGCGTGAGCGTGCACCCGCGAAAGAAAGTGAACTCACTGCGACTGCTGCTCACGATCCTCGTGATCGCAGCGATCCCATACCTGATTGTGACCATGTACCGGGTACAGATCGCGACTTCGATCGGCCATAAGTGCGAAAAAATTGTGCGATTACACAGATGATGGAATGCCAACGCTGATTAAATGTTTGGTCTGTAGTGCTATGGAGCTCACCGAAGATCGCGTTCGTCCCGTCATCATCGTCGAACACATTGAGGAGCCGTCGCCGACGCGGCGGCAAGCGTTACTCCGCGACGGCGGCGACGGCCTCCGTCCAGATAACGTATCAGCTGCGTGCGCCAACACGCGACAGGGAGCAATTCTGCTCACGGACGCGACGGGCCACGTGTGTACCCGGCGTCAACTCGACCGAAAGCGACCCGGGTGCTGCAATGAGACCGACACGTCGCTCCCACGCGTCAAGCAGTTTGTGTGCGACCGGTGTGATACGAGCCCTCCACACTGTTGCGATGTCTACGAGCACTGCGTCTCATGCTGCATGCATCCGCTAAATGTGGGTTGATTGTATGTTACCTGACTTCATTCACTGTCACTCATATAATTCGATTCCTAGGTGGAACTTCGTCGCGACTACTTGACCCACGCTGATCCTGCACATCCTATTTACCAGGACCCGAGCCAGCTAAGTGTGCTCGAGTACTGCGCCAGTCGCTGCCGAACGTCGTCCGCGAGTGTACAACACCAGAACTCGTATCGCAGGTGCGTTGTGTAACATGGGTATCTACTGTTATACCCCGTGTATCTGACGAGACACTTCTTTTCTAGCCGACGAGCGTACTGCTATGGGATCCATCGTCCCCTTAAAGTGCTACCGACGGTCAACAGTGACGACAGCGTCCTGGCCAGGTACGCGGATCTCGCGTGCATAAACTGCGATGCTGATGTTAGACTTATTGTGGCTTGTGCGTAGTGAGCCACCTGCAAGCGACGGTGCTGTCGCTACTCTGGAGTTAGATTTGGATCCGTTTTACCATCGATCACGATGAGTGCGGGAAGCTGCCTCCATTTTGTGAAAATGTTTTCTTCCTGTCAGTTTCGACAACATGTCTCTCTCATTATTGTATGCAAAGATCACCAGCACGTGGTGCAAAATTGTCGCCCCATGTAGCCCCGTTTAGCTGCCCTCGAGTAGCAGCGGTAGTATAGAACGCAGACCAGTCCCTTGCAATAGCAAACGCGTCTCATGACCTGTGTTTACTGGCTTCCTATTTGGAAATAAAATAGTAATTGTGTGGGGTGTGGCACAGAGTCGCGACGTTTTGAACGAGTGCTGTTCAGCCGTCCAGTGCAAGCCAAAGCAACATGCACGGACAAACGGACGCTAGCCTACGACGCCGACCCACCACTACTGCCTACGTCAGGATGCTATTGCCGTAGCGTGTTCACAACATACTTGCACTTTACCAGATGTGAACTAGTATCAGTATGCGTCCCAGTGCGCAATATCACGTTGGCAATCAGGCCATTTTGCCGACGAGAAGGAAAGATAAAATACCGGGCGAAAGGAATTTTCTACCATTTCCAATCTGTGGAAATACAGTATTTCCCACCGTTTTAAAATGGGAAGCTCCACTTTTTATACCAGTTTTCTAATTAAATCCGCAAAATATACCAAACGAAAAATAAATACAGAAAATATACCAGTTTGGTTTCAACCAAACAAAAATCATCAAAAATGCAGTTTATATACAGTCCGCGCCAATGAAATAGGGAATTTCACCTTTTGCCTCGAATTTTAATTTTCACTTCTTGTTTCTTCAATCCGAAAATTGTGCCAGAACACGTATTTCAAAAGACGTCATTCTGCGTGTTTATTTGTTCCAAA
>JAADVD010000431.1:0-24549 GCA_023334535.1 Pythium vanterpoolii
AGGAGGAGGAGGAGGAGGGAGGTGATTGGAAGGTCCGCCCTGCGTGACCGGTTCTGTAGAAAGTCAATTCTGGAAGCATGAAGCTCGGGGTGCCAAACGAGGCATGACGAAGGAGCCACGTTTACAACAACAACAGCCAACGTTCGTGGTCAACCGTAGGCGGCACTGTCTAGACAGTGGATGCGACGGAAGCGCCAGAATCAGAACACGTGTGAAAGACGGGGCGCGATGACTGACAGTGTCGACTACTGTCGTGTCTGTTGATGTCAGTTGTCACGATAAACCAGTTGATGGATAGCAGTTGCCGATTATATCCAGCATGAGTACTGATTTAGCGGATGTTGGTCACGCGTCTCGGCTCTGCAAGCGACCTCGACTCAGAATTTCAGAATCCGACACGCTCACAGACTGTTGTTGCTTTGCAGCAATCCGCCTTTGGGCTGGAAGCTGGATGGCCCGCATCGGTCAAGACTTGTCCAGTGAATACTGTACATCGGACCCCATCAGATGGAATCGAAGCAATCGGCATTCGCTTTGCTGGATGTAAGATGCCGCGAGTGCAGTCCGCTTGGACTTGTTCAGCGGACTGCACTTACGGCATTTCTGAGATGATACAGTAGTTAGCGGCGTTACCTTGATGCTGTTTGCCGTCTTAACACCAGCGCACGAAACACTTCTGCATGCGGCCTGCATTGGGTCTCTACTTCGTAAGATGCCACCACACACTTTTCGGTGTTGGACTCGCGCTGTCTTGCACTCGCGATCTACAGCAGCAGCACACACAGGCTGCACATCGATTATTCTAAGTGCTGGTCATCATTCTACTTGCTGACAACGAATTAACATATCCGTTGTAGGAGGGTTTGACATCCAGGCTTCTTCACACGACACTTCGTTCACGTTGTGTTACTGCTGAATGCTACTGCTAAATACTAATACGACCTATGACATCGTTCAACATTAAATGATCGGGACGGGTGCTGGTGCTGGGGATCGTTGAACGAACGGACCGCCTTTTACAATCCACTCACACTGCCCGTGTGGTTCTCCGGTGTATCAAACGACCGCAAGTTCACGACCATGAACGAGTCGTCGCGATCGGCGTGTTTATCCTGCGACCGCTTGCGGCGCACCATGATTGCAGCGACCGTGAGCGCGACGACGCCTACCACACCCATGACCGAGAGCACGATGATTGCGGGGCTTGTGGATGCTGCGGTGCCGGACCGCGTGGTGGCCTGGGTCGCACCACCGGCCGGACTGCTGGTCACCTGGGCTGTGGGCGCCGTGGACGTGGACGTGGACGCGGACGCTGGGGTAGGGTTGCCGGCGTCCAGCACTCCGGCCTCGTCGGCCGCCTTGTGGACGCGGCTCTCGGCTTCCCGGGAGCTCATGGTTGAGTCATCGGCGGCGCGGACCGAGCCCGGCATGATGGCGTCCTCATTCACACCGGCTTCGGACACAGCGGTCGAGTTGTTGCTTTGCTGGTTCTGTGGGGACACCGTGGGAGTGGGGGTCACACTTGGGGCGGGCGTCGGCTCCTTGTTTGTTGGCGTTGGCGATTGAGTGGGAACCGGTGCTGGCGGAGAGCTAGGGGCACTTGTGGCCGGCGGGGTCGTGGGAGACGGTGTGGCCGCTGGAGCTGGAGCCGGTGCTGGCGCGGGTGGCCCAGGCGACGGGCCGGGTCCGGTCTGGGACCCACCGTGGGCAAATTGGGAGCTGCCTTCGGTGCACTGGCCGGCCGAGAGCGAGACCGTGTCGGTCACGGACTCGCCACTGACCGATGTGAGGGTGACGCGCACTGAGCCGAGGTCGGTCTGCGTCGCGCTCTGGCCGTCGAGCAAGTAGTAGTAGGCCGACGCCACCATGGCCGTGGGCTGCGAATTAATAGTCATTTTAGTGACACCCGCGGCCATGTTGACTGGCTGGATCGCGGTCCAGAACGGGTTGCTGCCGCCTTTGAGGCAGTACTGGATGTTGCCGGCCACAGGGCAATCCACGAACTTCCACTTGATTTTGTACCGCGACGGATCGCTGCCGGTGAGGGTCTTGAAGACCGAGGGCGAGACGTCCAGGTCGCCGAGCTTGCACTCGGGACACTGGTCCAGAATGTACACCAGCTTGGTTTTCGATTGGTCCGCACACCGGGCGTCCGCACAGGACACAAGCGCACAGCGGCCACAGTTCTTAGTGCCGGCCCACTGCGGATTGTTGATCGCCGCGTAATCGTGGGCCGCGTCCGGAGGCGCGTGCATAAAGTTGCAGTTGCCTGCGGACGGCTGGCCAAGGGTGTATGTAGTCATATCGCCCGAGAAGTAGTCTTCCGCGCGGACGGCGCCGGCCACAAGCGCGGCAGCAAGTACCACACGCGGCCACATTATTTACTGTAGCGTCTGGAGGTTGTCGAATTTCGAGATGTGAGGAGTGCAAATGGCCACTGGGGACCCAACCCGTCCACACTGGGAGAGAAGCGCGAAACAAACCAGGGGACACAATGCGGCTGCGCTGAGGGAGGCACGGCCACACTGCGGCCAACTGCGGCCACAGTTGCGTGCGTGCACGTGTTTCGCTGAAGGTGACCTTCCCATCCACCAGCTGGCTGAACCTTTCGTGCTGATCGGGCCTGGAGTTCAGTTCACGTAGGCGAAAGTTGTGCGAATGTTGCTGGAACTATCCCAGCTGGTCACTAACGGGTGGGCGTGGGTTCCTCGACTTGACAACCACCCAGAATTCAGCAATTTGCTGGGTTCGACTGGGTCGGCGATGCGTCACTGACGCCGTCGAGGTTGCATGGGGCGATACAGACAGCCACTCGGTGGTCTGCATTCCAGTTCTCTACGATGCTGTGCTGTAAATCCCACATAACTGTATCTGCAGCCATCGGGTCATCCCTCTACGAGAGTTTTTCTACGCAGATGGTGTGATGAATCACCATGTGCTGATTATGACTGGTCATACCACCACCTGGGCACATCGCATTTTTGAATATAGAAGCGAGATGTACACTAGAGTACAGTGATTGGATCCGTGGTTCGCGGCATTTGGTTTCCACCATCAGCCTGCAGTAGTTGAGCAATGGCTGTTGACCATGCCCGTTTCGTGCTCGTTTCAAGTGACTGGACTCCTGCCTAGAGTTCAGCTCATGAGACCGTTCAAATGCTACTGAAATAAGGTCGACTTAACATACTGTTTTATGGTATATATGTTTAGGCAACAGCACATCTCTAACAGTTTACCACCTCTACAACATCTACACATCAACCTGCGCGACCGTCACAATGCCTCCAGATCTTTATTTACCGCTTCACACGGCGACACGACTTTTTCTTCGTAGGCGCGGGCGCGGGCGCGGGCGCGGACGGCGTCGATGGAGCCGCATTTGGCGCAGGCGCTGCTGGCGTCGCTGGGGCTGATGGCGTCGTTGGCACAGGCGCAGCAGGGGGCGTGTTGGCATTGTCATCCCCGTCTCCATTGTCTGCATCCGAAGCAGCCGGCTTTGGCGTGGTCGGTGCCCTGGTAGTCTCGGTCCTCGGCGGTCGTGGGGTGCTTGGTGTGTTTGGTCGCCGCGTGGTTGGGGTCGGTCTCGCGCCAGGCGCCGTTGGGGGCGACACAGGTGGGGCATTGGCAGGTGGTGTGGCCGGGGCATCAGTAGCCGGCGAGGGTCCAGTGGATGGCGTGACCGCCGGCGACGACGGCGCGCTGCTGCCGGCCTTGAACTGGCTCGTACCGGTCGTGCACTGACCGGCCGTGAGCGAGACGGTCTCGGTCACGGTCTCGCCACTGAGCGACGTGACCGCGACCTTGACCGCCGACAAGTTGATATTCGACTCGAGCACGTAATAGTACGCAGACGCAATCATGGTCGTCGCCTTGGAATTGATGGTCATGGTCTTAATGCCGGCGGCCGCGTTCGCGGGCTGGATCGCGGCGTAGTACGGGTTGCTTCCGGATTTCAGGCAGTACTTGAGATTGCCCGTGATCGGACAGTCGACAAACTTCCACTTGGTCTTGAAGCGACCGGGGCCGTTGCCCGTGACGGTCTTGAAGACCGACGGCGAGACGTCCAAATCGCCCTGCTTGCAGCCTGGACACTGATCCACAATGTACACGACTGCAGTCTTGGTAGACGTGCAGCGCGAGTCGTCGCACGACACTTCGGCACAGCGGCCACAGTTCTTCAAACTGTCCCACTGCGGACCGTTGATCGCGGCGTAGTTTTCCGTGGCGCCTGGCGGCGCAGTCATAAAGTTGCAGTTGCCAGACATGGTCGCGCCGAGGCCATACGTGGTCAACTCGCCTGAGAAAGTCTGCGCGGCCACAGATCCGAAGAGCGCCGCGGATCCGGAGATCCAGAAAAGTTGGCGCAACGGCGTCCACATGGTGGTTGTCTTGACGGGGTCAATTAGAAAATGGGCTAGCGACCGCGTGGTGTCTTGTTCGAAGACCGTTGTTATCCATGGGATGGTGTGGTGTGGCCCTCACTGGACAGACATCCAGACGTCCTCGCGGCATCCTTACTGCAACGTTCCTGGTCTAAATGCCGACCAACAAAGCTGTCGACCCACCAGCTGGCTCTGGTGGCTGTTTAGTTCCCCGGATATCCAACATCCACTGAAGTCCTTCAAATAGATTGGTATAAGTGAGGCGGCATAACGTTCACCCACACCAGCCGGTGATGTCGATCCACAACACCTCCAGTGATCACACACCACAACTCAGCTTCTGAGATTCTCAGATTCAGTTGGTCGTGACCCTCGGATCTCCAGCATCCACAACGAGATCTCAAGTCTCATCTTCAGTAGCAACCGCGATCGCTGCAAAAGCACAAAGCAAGACACGTCACCAAGAGTGCTGAAAACTCTGAACGATTACTGTTAACGTTAAGGCATTTTTTTATTGGAAGGATGTATTGACCTCAATAAGCTCCAGAGCTCTCTGGCGTGTGGTGGAGTTATGCTGTCTGTTGCAGTCTGTTGACACGCTTCGTGGATGTTGCTAGTACGGGCCTGTGGAGTGCCTCTTTTACGCGATAACTGGGGGGCGTTCGCTCGCTCTATTTCTTGTTGGTGTTTGAGATACTCGACCAGATCGTGTACCGTGCTGATGGGCGTGGTTGGGTGGGTGATGTCGTTTTGGTGGTGTTCGTGGACGGCGTTGGTGATCGGGTCCGGCCCGTTTCGCCCCGTGCTACTCCTGCGTTGGTCCATGGCTGTGTTAGCCAGAAGATCTGCCATCTTGCTGCTGCTTCTCAAGGTGTGTCGGAGAGTGTAGGTCGACAGACGCCGAAGTGCTGTTTGTGTCCGGGACGCTGTGTGTCGGAGGTCACTATGAGATATGTTGTTGGTGCCGTTGAGTTGGTGGAGCATCAGTTAGCTATCACCGATACTCGTGCGCGTTTTGGTGTCTGTATCGGTTTCCGCACTCTTCAACGCCACGTCGGAGTGCTTCGTGCTCAGCGCATTATTCGTGGCCGTGTCGCGCATAAAATGTGCATTCCACCTGACATTGTCCATGCTTGCGAGTCGCGTTCCAGCAGAACGCTGCCGGTCCTGACCCCCTGATTTCCCTCTCGAACCACCATCGAAATAATGATAGAGGCGGACCTCGGTGCTGCTTTTCTCCGCCGTTCGTCGTGTCCCGCGTAGACTGTCTGCGAGAATCGTGAGCAGTTGGCCTTCCGGGTGGTTGTCTTCTTGTGTTGTCGAATATGCCCCAAGGGCTTGAATCTGGTCGCTGGCTGCGGGATGAGAATTCCGTCCGCTGCCGTTGCGTCCATTTTCGTAAAGAAAACAAGGGGATGGAGTGCTGGACCTCGTCGTACGACGCTACTTCGACCAGGCCGAGGATTTTGAAAAGTACGTCATCTGGCCATTTGGTCCGTGTCGCGTCTTGGCGGATTTGGTCGATGATTTGTTTGGAGGTTTGTTTATAATCGAAGACTTCAAAACCCGGTGGTAGTTTCGCTTACACTTCACCTACTGCTCGCGTTCGAATTTGTGTGTGTACCCATGCTAGTTGCCTGGCTTGCCAGCACCGTTTGAGGAACATGAACAGTGCTCTGGCTATGATGCTCCCATTCATCATGCCTACAATGACGCGCCACTCTTCTGCCGTTGTTTTGTCATGTCTGTCACCAGCACATGGTGTTCACATATAGCGAGTAGTTGTTGCACTTCAACTTCCGCTCACACACTGGGGTCGAATCGGAATGTTGCTGCTAGTTCTTCTACTGCCACATTCGCTTGGGCGGCCGCTCGTCCGATCCACTCGTTCGCTGGTGCTGACTTCTGCTCGTTCGCGTCTTTGATTCGGTCTTTGAGGATGTAACTGAATGATCACTTGGATTTGGCCGACGCGAGGGCTACCTCCTTGAGTAAACCCATCACTCGTTAGAAAGTGTACTTGCGCTTATTTGTCACAGCTATAATGAGATCCACCAGTAGCCCGTTCTCTGCCGTCGATTGATCCGGTAGATTGTCTTCTCTTTGTCTGGTTTGGGCTGGCTGGATTGTGTCCTGGTAGGTTTTCTTGAGTAGCGTGACGGTCAGTCGTCGGCAGACTTAGTCCGCCGATCCTAAATTGGCTTTGAATTGATCCAACAAGAGATGGTAGATCTGCCCGCTGTTATGCGTTGTAATACTCTCTGGCAATTTTGGGGCTTTCATCATATCCTCACATCCTCCCGCTTCTCGACTGTTGGGTGACTGCGAGGGTGGGTGGGTTGACATTGGTGTCAGTCTGGTACTTTGTGTCTGCGCATCTTCGTCTCCGCTGTCGTCCACCCCTGTAACCGTGAGTCCGTACGCCGCCTCCCCCCTGGGTTTGGCGATGCCACCGTGCCCAATGGATCGGTTGACGCCGACTCGCCAAGCTGATCGTTCGTATTCGGATTGGCTGGGTGTGTGCTTGGGTGTGTTTCTTGCACTTTCTCTTCGTCATAGTTGAGGTTGGAGAAGTCGTCCTGCTCGTCCTTGTCCCTGCTTAGGTTGTTTCAGCTGTTGGCTTCGTCACTGGATCGTTTGTCGAAATGATTCTCGTCGGACGATGCGGATGACACCGCTTCGTAGTGACATTCGCATGAGCACGCGCATTCGAATCGCATCGGAATTACGATACGCAGCAGTACCGACAGTGGCAACTGCACATGCACGTGTCCTCTGAGACGCTCTCGCCTAGCAGGCATTTGCATTCCTCGCATTTCTGGTTGTCTAACACGGAAATGGCTGCTGCTGCTGTCATTCCGCGCTTCTCGATGAGCTTGTTCATTTTGATACGGGTTTCTTCTGATGAAGTCGTCATAATCGGTTCTACAGGGGCACTTGAAGCTCTCCCTTCGCCGCTGGCGGCTCCGCTCCATGAGCGTTCATTCGGCGTTTTGGCTGCGCTATTTTTCTCCAATTAAACGTGTCAGATATGGCTACATGTCGGACATTTTACGGCATGAAAGTCTTAAAAAACGTTGACACATGACACTATCCAGCAAAGCATGACTCATCGGTTCTGAAGACTGGCGAGTCTAGAGCTTAGGGCGGTAATCTGTCCTTAAGACGTAAACTGCTTGTTGCCAGTCGTGCACTGGCCTTCCACGAGTGAGACGGTGTCTGTGATGGTCTGGCCGCCGATCGAAGTGACCGAGATCTTGATCGCCGAGAGGCTCACGGGGGTCGGCGACTCTGCCACGTAATAAAACGCCGACGCCACCATGCTCGTGGCCTTGCCGTTGATCGTGACGCTCCGGATGCCCACGGCTGAGTTCGCTGGCTGGACCGCAAACCAGAAGGGGTTACTGCCGACCTTGAGGCAGTACTTGAGGTTTCCCGCGACAGGACACGTGACAAACGACCACTTGATTTTGTACCGGGACGGGTCAGTGCCCGTGAGCGTCTTGAAGACACTCGGTGAGACATCAAGGTCGCCGGAGTTGCACCGCGGACACTGGTCCAGCAAGTACACGAGCTGAGTCTTGGTCTTATCCTTGCACCGCGCGTCGGTGCACGAGATCAAGGCACAACGACCGCAGCTGCCCGTGTTGTTGAACTGCGGTCCGTTGATGGCCGCATAGTTTTGCGTGGCAGCAGGCGGCACTGCCATGTAGTTACAGTTGCCCGACGAGGTCGAGTCCAGCGTGTAGGTCGTCATGTCACCCGTGAACGTCTGCGCGGTGGCCAAACTGAAGAGAGCGGCAGCCGAGGCAGCGACCACGAGAAGCTGGCGGAGAGGCGTCCACATGGAGCTAGTAGAGAGTGGGTGGCTGGTGTGGTGGTGAGGTGCGAGAGCTTGGGAGAAGGTTTGGGAATGAGAGACAGCGGCAGCTCTCCCCGCATAGAACGAGGAGCTCCAGGGGAACATGGGACTCCCATCGGGAGATCGAGAGGGGCAAACGTGCAGGGGAGTCGCTGGGGATGGGGAACCACATTCACGAAAGGATGGCTGAGGATCTATGGTCCGGAAGGACCACTCCATGGAATCTTGACACTTGTTGGTGACGTGGGCATCGTGATGAGCGAGAGAGCGAAGAAAACACTGACCGAGAGATCTGCTTCCGCTGCTCGTACAATATTTACATTCTACTGTAAGCATTTCCGGTGTACTGCGCACACAAATGCTTCGCAGCCAGCAAATGTTCCCACCATTTGATTCGACCCTGGCGTTGAAGCGGATTAGTACTGCGTACTGAATCCGTCGCGATGTCTCGAATCTCGGACGGAAAATCGACCTGGATAGTCGCCAAGTTGATGCTAATCGCCAGCGTCACGAAGCCAGAGTGGTGTGAGTGCCAGATCCCTAGGATACGCTCCTGGTCTGCAGTAGGTTAGTCACTAACGTAGTGGTGTTGGGGTGAACCAGCTCAGAAGACGCCTACACTCTCCGAGTCGAGAGCGAGGTGGTCACTTGTTGACCATTCAGAGTAGGAAAGCCGCGGAGCGTCAAGTGCCGTTCCGTGCTGTCCACAGTTGCCGCGAAATATTCAAAAGTTGATGCCATCGAGGTGTACGTGAGCAACGCAACGACGGTACGCCAGACTCGCGTTGTTCAGATGGCTTCTGCCCGCGATGAGCATCCCGGCACGGCGTCGTGCACCATCATACAAGCGTGGAGCCTCATCTGTCGCGATCGCACGATAGCCGGACCCGCCACACCGCGTGAGAGTCAGGGTGACGGCTCCAACGGATGCCAAATGTGAGGCGAGGGAGTTCCCATGTAAGGGCGCTTTTTGGGCATCGGGTGGTCGGTCATCATTGCCACTATTCGAGGGGTGGGCATGTTGCAGTGACGCCGTCGATGTTTATAACTCCAACACTGATTGTGCTCTCAAAGCTGAGTTCTGCCATTCATAGTTTATCGTGTGGTTTTCAAAAAATAGGAAACAGTACGTAAACACCGTGTCCGTTGCCTTCTTCCTTACGACGTCCGCAAGCGTGCCGCGTCGGCCATTTCGTCCCAGTCAATCTTGGCAATCTTGTACATCGACAATGCGACGGCAATGCCAATGCCGGCGGTGAGCCCGAGCCACAAGCCTTCTACACCGTATCCCCACTGGAACGCAAGGAAGACGCCAAACGGCAAACCGACCACAAAGTATCCAAAGAGGTTGATGTAGGCCCCAATCGTCTGCCGCGCCGTACCGCGGAACACGCCTTGCATGACGCTGTTCACGGCATCCAGCATTTGGTACGGCATGAGGTAAAGAAACGCGTGGGCCGCGAGCGCGACCGAGGTCGGGTCGTTGATAAACACCATGGGCAGTACATTGCGCGTCGCGAGGATCACGACCGCCAGCGTTGCCGACACGCCAAACGCGAGGACAATCCCTAAGGCCGACGCCATTTTGGCGTGCTCAGGCTGGTTGCTGCCGACGTAATTGCCGACGCGAATGTTGGTCGCAACAGCGATCCCCAAAAAGAAATTGAACGTCATGGTCGAGACGGTGGAGAGCACCGAGTGGACGCTAATGGCCACGACGCTGTTGGGCAAGAGCCCGACAAACGCCGCCATGATCTCAAACGCCCACCACTCGAGCAGCATCATAAACATGCCGGGGATACCCAATGTCAAAAACGTTTTCATGTGGCGGATCGCTTGCGACAGCTTCCACCCGGGCCACCACTGCTGCACGACGTCAGGATGCCACCAAAAGTAGGGGATCAAAGCCCCCGGTAGAACAACGTTCGCAATGGTCCGGGCGATCGCGGCGCCGTCGTAACCGAGCGGGGTGTACCACGTAAAGTAGACACCGGCCACGACATTCACAACATTGCTGAGGACAGCTATGTACACCATGGGTTTCACGACGTTCTGGGCTTGGAGCAGCTTCTTGAACAGCTCGTACGCGTAGAGAAAGGGGATGCCAGGTAACACCAGTCGACTGAAGCGGCCCGCAAGCGCTGCGACTTCTTCGGGCTGGCCCATCCACAATAGGAACTGCTCGGTGTACCAGTTGAGTAAAAAGACGGGGATGACGGTCGCGCCCATGACCAGCACGCCGCACTGAAAGTAAATGCCCATTTTCTTGGGTTTGCCGGCGCCATAAGCTTGCGAGCAGAGCGTATCCATGGCCGTGGCCAGCCCCAAGCCAAAGGCAACTCCGGTCAAATTCATAAACATGGTCGACAGCGAGACGCCGTCGACGTACTCCTTAGTCTTGGGCGAGTCCATGTGGCCCACGAGCGTCATGCTGACAATTCCTGGGAGAAACTCGAGCACGTAGGTGAAAATGACCGGACACGAGAGCACGCACAGACTCGTGAATTCGTTCCGGAGGTTCGGGCGGGTCTCACTCAACACCCGCGCGCCCCACTCGGGGTCAGTGGCGAGAGAGGACGACGCGCGCAGGAGCGGCGACTGCTCCATGAGACGGGGCGCCGTGCTGATCAGACTCAAGTTCCGCGGCTTTTGAGGCTGTTGCTGAAGGTAGAGCGGATCCATTTGGATCGCATACGAGAGCGCGTCGTTCAAAGCCTGGGTGTCCTCGGTCGAGGCCGAGCCATTCTTGTGTAGAGAGAATGGAAGACGAGAGGTGGACGTGGAGTTTGAGCTGGTCGTGGTTGTGGTTGCGGTTGTCGGCGAAGCGTCTAACGACGACGGACTAAACAACGGCTGCTTGGGTTTGCGCTTGTTGCCGCGCGGCGTGAGCACGTTCTCCCCGTCGTGCTGCTGCCACTTGGCGACATTGGTGGTCCATTCGGTCGTGGCATCGTCGCAGAATTTCGCCTTTAGACTGCCTGGCCCATGGCCAGTTTTGGTCTTGCTGTCGTGGTTAGCCTTGGCGTTAGACGCGAGCGGCGCATTCTCCTTGCCAACGAGCGCAGATGGTTCGACTTTCTTCAAGACGCCTTTCTTCACCATAATTGGCTGCGATGGCGAGTCGGCGAGTGGGGAAAGACCGGCGGCGGCCTCCACGAGGCGGCGGTCTTCGTCCTCGTCCTCTGTCGAGCCATCACGGCCATCGTCGTCGTCAGTGCCCCATGCACGAGCTGCAAATGGAGAGGACGGGTCTAACGGAGCGTGTCTAGACCCCATCTGGACGGGGTTTAGACCAAAGCGGCGATTACTGCCTGGTATGCTGGGCTCGCCAGCGCTTTCGTCGCCACCCAAGAGACCCAGCCCTGGCCCTGACGAGGCAGAGGACGAGTCGGGGAGGCCTTGAGCAGTCGCCATGGGTACGTAGATCGCTTCAGCTTCTGAGGATGGACGCCGAGGTACCGGATTGGACTATAAACTGGGAATTTAGCGGATTTGATAGACTGCAACGAACATAAAATCGAAAGAACATTCCGCACGTGAGTGAGACCAACTTTAGACGCGACTGATGGCAACAGATTGGCCACTGCCCCGAACTCTCGTGACAACCGTGGTCTAACCACCCACTTACCTGCGATTCAATGGATTGAAACTTTCGCAGATACTAGGAATAGGGTGGCGCAAGACGATCGCCATGTACACACGGGGTTCAGGCGTCTAAGCGGTCGAAAGTGGTGGGGCTTTACTCGCGGTTAGTCGCGGGGCCGGTCTTCTTTGCTGAGAGGTTGCTGTTTCCAGAATGACGCTGCGCGCTCAAAGAGACGAGAGACCGTTGCCTGGCGTGCGTCGTTGGGTGGCTTTTGCGCGATTATGATGTTGGCAAAGACTTGGACATTCGGGTGGATGGGACACTCACCTAACCCGCTGGTCCATGGGACAATATTAGATATCTAAAACTTGTCGTAAACAGACCAGTTTCCGTTTCTCCAACTCCTCCGTCTTCACATCTTCAGAGTGAATGAACTATTACGAAAGAAAAGTCGTGCATCAGAAAAATTAAACATGGGTTAGGTTTCTGTCGCAAGACGTGTCCTAACCCTTACTGGAAATTGAGACTCATTTCCATGGTCAAACTGAGAATTTACCTGAAATTCAAGTTGAGATCTGATTGGGCGCCGTAAACCTCGACTTTTTTGAAGTTTTCTGAACTCACATTGAAGTTGGCAGTGGGCCTGCCTCACGCTTTAGTTGTATTGTTTCATTGTACCGTACGAACAGGAGCCATCACTCTTCCTCACACCCGAAATCGGAACGATGCGTGGTGTACCAATCTATCACCTATGGAAGATTGGCTTCGGCATTATGGATCTCCAAGATCGTCTCGTCCGGATCTAGGTGATTCGTTTGTATGCGACTCAGAATTCGCTCTGGACGAACCGGACAACCCAATCAATCTTTGCGTCCGCCAGCGTGGGGGTCACAAACGGCGAGGTTGTCATGCTCTCAATCTTTCACTGCATGACGCGCTTGCTGGTGAAGCCCAGGGCCGCAGGCCACGTCCGTGTCGCGAGCGCCTCTCGCGCCTGCTGCTTCCTTCGCGGATCAGGCTCGCGATAGGTCGGGTTCATTGGTGCACAGCGTGCGAATGCAGGCGACGGCTTCATCCACCTTCATCGACTGGACTGGATCGTTAAGTGGATGAAGCCCGGCGATCGCGCCAACGTATCAAGACAATGTAAACATTTGGGCGGCAGCAATGGCACTGAAGTCGTCGATCTGTCCGACAGCGTCACCTAGTGCGTCGTAAACGCTTCGTACGAGAGGCGCTCATCCACCAACGCCTTGCCATTAATGTGCAACGTCGTCACGCGAATGTGCTCGGTGCGCGCGTGAAAGTCAAATGAGTGTCAGCTTCTGTGAGAGCGCTGACTGCGAATCTCCCGACGATGCCGGAGTGAAAGCGGCTGGTTGGTGACCTTGTAAGCCTCGATTTGTCATAAACAGCAATCATCGTTCTGTAGGTCTCAATGCATTTGACTGCTGTACCTTCGAAATCGCTGGAGCGCAGTCATTATTTCACATAGTCGTGAACCAAAACTTCGTGCATGTAGATCTTCACCGGGTCGTTAAAACGGAATCTTGAGTCTGATCCACTGATCTAGCGCGATACCATAGTATAGCCAACCAGAAGTTCCGTCCGAGCTGTATAGTATAGGGAAGTGTCCCAGCGACAACATGGTGCAAAGCCTCAGACATCCCGAGTGGCGTGCGAGCTCCAGAGGGAGTTCGCGGGGCGTTGGATTGGGACACGGGCCGGTAGGCCAGGATTTTCTAAGTCTGTGCGATCAGCTGTGAACAAGTCACTGACCTCGCACTGGTCAGCCGAATCTGCTCCCGGTGGCCAGGTCATCCATTCCTGTCAATGCTCTGGAGCACATCTGACAGTGGACCTTCAAGCAGTCGAAGACACAACTTCTTGGCTTTCTCGGGGCTACATTCTGACGGAGATGTCTACGCGGGCGTCCAGAATGACGCGTCGCCCAAGTGCAGCGTATGCCGAATCGGCTTCGCGAGTGTCAAAGTAAGTGAGCGTGCGATGGCTTGATGTCATTGGAGGAAGGAAGTGTCGTGCAACCAGCAGATTGCAGACTGGTCTCCGTCACTTTGGGGGGGACGCTGGGACGAGTCTCTGGTGACATCGGTCCGAACGGCTTGTGTATCAGTGGATACGGTCCAGCGCAGCTTGATCTACTGTATTAGTTTAAGTTGAAGTTGTATTCGGGCCTACAGCACATGCATGGCTGAAAATAGACGGAAAGCGTTGTAAACCAGTACATTGAGATGATCACAACAGTGCCTTCACATCGTCGGTGCTGTGTGCGTCGCGTACCAATCCTTCACGCGTGGATGCTGCTGCACAGCCTCGCTAATTTTTGAAATGGTAGCTAACTTGTCGGCAATTGTTGGCGGGACATGACGCAGAAAACCCGTTTTAAAAAACAGCACGAGATTATAGATCCCAAGATCCGCGATTGTCAGCATATCTCTTCCCATCACATCCTTCGACTGACCAGTCTGGGTATGCTGGAGACGCTTGTCCAGTCTCTCCAGTGCCTCGGGGATTGTCGATGTGGCGAGTTGTGCGCGCATCGCTTTGCTCTTGACTGGATCGCTTTCGGCCAACGACGGTAGACAGGCAAAGTAGAGGTCTCCAATGTAACTCAGCACTTCATCTATCTGCATCGCACGCAGCGGGTCTGTAGCTGCATACAATCCTGTGAGTGTCCCGACATAGCGTAAGATCGCCATCGACTGTGCCAGTGTAGTCACGCCATCTATCAGTAACACCGGAACCTGTTCGTTTGGAAATTCGGGTCGGCGCGTGGTCACTTGGTCCCACGAAAGCCGTTCGTCGTCAAACGCAATGCCGCCCATGTGACAGGCCAAGCGAATGTGCTCGGCGCGGAACGGGAGATCAAAGTAGCTTAATTTGAGGGTCCTTGGCAGTGGTGATGGTGGCGTCTCTGTGACGATCCTCTGCTGGGCCGCGCCACTGGCCGCGGCTTCGACCTTGTCGTACATGGCGATCAGGGTCTCATACGCATCCAAGAACGTTGGTGGGATGTGCTTAATCTCGCCCGACTGGATGTACACTACGTAGTCCCACACCACCACGTCCAGCAGGCCGACTCTAAAGCGATCGTTCTGAAAGTAGGAGTACGCATGAAGCTGCTGGAGTCGCTTTTGGATCTGTGCGATGGCGTGCGGCAGTGGACCCTTCAGCAACTGCTCGCGCATAAGCTTGCTCTTGTCAGCATCTTTCTCAACAAAGCTCGGCGACAGCGTCCGCTCGAAGACGTCGTCAAACGAGTCAAGCACTTCGTCGACTAGGGCAGCAGCGAGTGGCTCACTCGCTGGTGGGTACAGACCCGTGACGCGTCCAGCGTAACGTAAGATGGCCTGCGATTCGGCGACCACCACACCATCGACTGCTAGCACAGGGAGTTTTCCGTACGGAAGCGACGGCTGGAGCTGCTGAAACTGGTCCTTGGAGACGCGCTTGTCGATAAAAGGGAGGCCGCCAATGGAAAACGTCTTGCGGATGACAGCGGCGCGGCCATCAGAGTCAAAGTACGTGAGCTTAAGCGTTGGCGGCGGTGTCATAGGGTTGATAAGACACTGGAATAGGTGAAGTGGCGACTGTGTGGGAAGTGGTGGACAGAGGAGTTGCAATTCTTGATCGTTCCAAAACCGAGCTCGTTTTGACTACTGTAAATACAGCACAACTCCGATTGATGAATGGTTTCTACTGCTATAAGATACGTTGAAGTCCGGGAGATGTTCTTCAACTGCAGTGATTCGCAATCGCATACGACCCAGGGCTTTCACAAAAAGTACGGCATTTTCATGAAGTCGGATGTACTGATGCATCAAATCAAATCAGTCCCAAGGCTCCTACTGTCTTGAGGGAAACATCCTCTTACACGGCTGGCCATGGGTGCTGTGCGTACCAATCCAGCACACGCGGGTGCTGCTGCACCGCCTCACACGCCTTGACAATCACGTCGTACTTGTCAATGATTGACGTGGGCACGTGGTCCAACATGCCGCTCCTCAAAAACATTACCAGACTGTAGATCCCGAGGTCTGCGATCGTCGGCTCTGTCCCATTCATGACAAACGCCGACGGCTTTTTCGTCGCGTTCTTCCACTGCCCCAGTCGTTTGTTGAGACCGTCGAGAAATGTAGGGATCGTATCCGCCATGAGTTTTTCGCGCATCGCCTTTTTCTTCTCGGGGTCGCTCTCCGCAAACGACGGGTCCAATGCAAAGTAGAATTCTCCAAGGTGGCTCAACACTTCGTCTATCTGCATGGCGTGAATGGGTTCCTCGATGGGATACAACTCAGTGAGCGTGCCGACGTAGCGCAAGATCGCAACCGACTGCGCCAGCACAACCGAGTCGTTGACTCTCAACACTGGCACGTGGCCGTTGGGGAATTCGTCCTTGCGTTTCCGCATGTCTTCAAACGCCAAGCGTTCGTCGTCAAACGCAATGCCGCCAATGTGCAACGCCAAGCGAATCTGCTCGGCGCGACCCGGCATGTCAAAGTACGTGAGTTGGAGCTTCTCGGGCTTCGTCAGGGTCGTTGACTGGGCAGGCGACACAGCTTTTTGCTGGCCTCCAATGGGTGCTCCTTCCACCTTGGTATGCATGGTGATCATGGTTTTGTACGTGTCAAGAAACGACGTAGGGATGTGGTCAACCTTCCCGCTTCGCATAAACTCGACAAAGTCCCACACAAGCACGTCATGCAAGTATACTGTCGTCGCGTTTTGTTGGAAGAACGGAAACGTGGCGATCTGCGCAAGACGCTTCTCGAGCCGCGCAAATGCTTGAGGAAGCGGACCGGCGAGCAGCTGCTCGCGCATGTGCTTTTTCTTTGCAGCGTCCTGTTCCCAGAAGCTCGGTGCCATGACTCGCTCAAAGAGATCGTCAAACGAATCGATCACTTCGTCAATCAGGGCGGCGGCGAGCGGCTCGCTGGGTGGTGGGAACATGCCAGCGAGACGCGCAGCGTAGCGCATGATGGCTGCCGTCTCGGCCACGACCACGCCATCGACTTCGAGCACGGGGACTTTTCCATATGGAAGAATGGGGAGGAGTGGAGTGAGGTCACGTGCCACGCGATCATCTATAAACGGCACGCTGCCCATGGACAGCACCTTGCGGATGCCCGAAGCTCGCCCCGGCAAGTCAAAGTAAATGAGTTTGAGCGCAGGCGACGCCGACATGGTAGAGTAGGAGGCTTGGAAAAGAGGGGAGAGTGTTGTCGAGGATGCAAATGGCAGAATGAGGGGAATGAAGAGGACCGCACATGATGCGACCTGTCGGCACGATCCGCAATCCTTGCACCAGAACTTGACTTCTATGGATCAACGTTCATTTTTAGTGGGATGGGATTGGCTAAAAATCAATCGCCAGATTTGAGGATCACAGAATGCTGATTTATGAGATGCAGTGTTTATGAAAGCAAAATCAATCGGGGCGTTAGCGACGCATGCCGTAGGAGCGGTTTTTCTAGGGAGCAGCAGGTCGCCAATCGTATGGAACCTAGACCAGGTCTACGGTTCCGTCCAGTGGTCTGAGATAAACCAGTGCTCCACCAGGGTCATACTCCTCTCCCACACTGGCAATGACGTCCGTGTCCTGCTCCTCATTCTCGAATTCTCCGACTCAAATCAACTCCCTAAGTCTCCAACTCTCCAGCTCGACCCAACCTGCCTCACCCAGGGATCACGCTCCAGCGTGTCCAGCAGCGGTACAGAGCTTAGATGAATAGAATTGATGTTTTTCCCCACATCATCGATTCAGTTTTTCTCCCGTACTAGCTATGCTTGGTGTTAAGCTTTGCCATGCAGCCACATGTATTACGTCATATTAATTGGAAGTCATGAACCACACTATCCTCCAAGGCTAGTGAATTCCAAGTCGTAGAAGAGTTGTTCATAATATCAAAAGTTGACCCCCCATTTCTTCTTCAAATTGCTCACTTTTTGACTGGCGGCAAAGGGTTCTTTGCGTACCAGTCCTGCACTCGAGGGTGCTGCAGCACGGCCTCACAGGTCTTCGTGATGAAGCCGTAGGAATCGACAATCGTCGTGGGAATGTGGTCCATGACACCACGTCGCAAGTACAGCACGACGCTGTAGATTGCGAGGTCAGCGATCGTCGGCTCGGATCCATTCAGCACAAACGCCGACGGCGTCGCTGCCTCGTGCTGCCATAGCGCCAGGCGCTTGTTGAGGCTGTCAAGGTACGCAGGGATCGTTTCGTTCCGGAGCTGCTCGCGCATCGTCTTTTTCGTGGCCGGGTCTCGCTCTTTATGCGATGGCTCAAAACCAAAATACAAGGCCGTCATATGGCTCATGACTTCGTCCACCTTTAGGGCTTGGAGCGGGTCCTGGATCGGGTACAGTCCCGTCAGCGTCCCGACATACCGCAGGATCGCCTCCGACTGCGCCAGCCCAAACGTGTCGTCGACGCGCAACACTGGCACTTGTCCATTGGGGAGCTCGGTTCGGCGACTGTTGATCACTTCATATGAGAGCCGTTCGTCCTCGAACGCGACGCCGCCAATGCACAGCGCCAAGCGAATGTGCTCAGCGCGGCCGGGCAGGGTAAAGTACGAGAGCCGGAGCTTCTCCGGCATCGTCAGCGTTGGTGCTTGGGCTTGGGCTTGGGCAAGCGACTTACCCTTTTGCTGGACGGGATTTGGGGTGGCATCCACCTTGGTGTGGATCGCGACCATGTTCTTGTACGCGTCGATGAGCGCCGTTGGGATGTAGTCCATCCTCCCCGACCGCAAGTGCTCCACAAAGTCCCACACAAACACTTCGTGCACGTACGTAGAGGTGACATTTGCTTGGAAAAAGGGATACTCCGCAATCTGCGCGAGCCGAGTGTCGATCTGCTCCAGCGCGTGCTGCAGCGGACCTTGAAGCAGCTGCTCACGCAAAAGGTTGGCTTTCTCCGCATCCTTTTCTTTAAAGCATGGCGACATGAGCCGCACAAAGAGATCGATAAACGAGTCAATCACTTCATCAATCAGGGCGGCGGCAAGCGGCTCACTCGGTGGTGGGAGCATGCCCGCGAGACGTGCGGTGTAGCGCAAGATGGCCGTGGATTCGGCCGCGACCACACCGTCAACCTCCAACACCGGAACTTTCCCGTACGGAAGTAATGACTTTACTGGAGTGAGGTCGCGAGGGACGCGGTCGTCCGTGAAGGGCACGCCACCCATGGACAGCACCTTGCGAATGACCGAAGCTCGCCCTGGTAGGTCAAAGTACGTGAGCTTGAGCGTGGGCGGTGCCGACATGGAAGAGGAGGAAGCTTGGAAAAGAAGGGAGAGTGTTGTCGAGGATGCAAATGGCAGAATGAGGGGAATGAAGAGGACCGCACATGATGCGACCAGTCACAAGGAAGTGGAGTGGATTATGGACTGAGGCTAGGCGGTGATAGTGGTGCCACGGTGGCCAACACCAACGGCGGCATTGCCAACGTCATCGTCGAACTATGTCGTTACGGTCCAAAACAGACCCCAATCGGATCTAACGTCGCTTCAGATCATATTTTATAACATAAACCAGTTTATTTGGATGATGAATTGGCTTTTCGCGCTTCGCGCTAGTTTGCGTGGAGTTTGCTACGCCAACTTCGCTCCGCTCGTGGCGCACAAGGCACGCGTTGGTTTAGATAATGAATTCTGGTGAGTGTGGGGTCGCGATCGATCATGCTTCGAGGGTACCTTCCCCCTTCGCATGGGCTCTTGCTCCAAGCCACTCTTCACATAGCCATGTTGTACTGATATAACGCAGCCGTTATCTAAACAGACATTTACCATATCTTTGAATTTGTACGGCAAAGTGTGATCTGACTAAATCTTTGGATTTGAAAAGGATTCTGCCACTACGTCAACCTCGAGGTCGCTTGAACCTTCAACCACCAGAGGCCATGTTTGCGTGATCTCTAGAAGGTATTTCGTGATACTGTGCCGCCAAGCTCAAACAAAGGAGTACTGAGAGCCGAGTTGGGATTGACGGTACTGCGTCGGCATGCAACTTGCGCCGATGGCGGCGACAGCGTTATTCGTAAAGACGTATACTTTCATCCGACGCCTGCCACGCTTCGTAATCACTTCAACATGGATCTATTGGTTGATAACCAATACTGTACCATAGGATTACGAGATCCTAATTTATGGGATGCAATGCTTACGAATGGATCTTTGACAGCTATTTCGAAATCCATACACAGTGGAGGTTCTCATGATCAAAAGCCAGTCATACCCAATAGGAGGGGCATGCAGAACAATGCGAATAGATAGCAATTGCTAGAGTGACAACGTTCATCAGAATAATATATAATTCAGTCCCACAGCTGTGGCAGCGGATACCCTCTTCATCACCTCACGTGATCGAAGCACCACGGCTGGCGTGCCAGTTGACCACGCGCAAGTGCTCCGCAACAGCGCCGCTGGATATGCATGAGCTAGGCGTACCCGCCCGTGATGGTGGGCGACGTATTCGCCCTCTCACCGATGAGATCCGTCTGCAGGAACTGCATCAGCACGTAGATCGCAATATCAGCAATCGTCAGTGCGTAACCACCGACCACGTTCCCCTTATTCGGTGTCGCCTTGTTCCACGATGCGATTCGCGCGTCGAGGCTGTCCAATGCGTTGATCGTCGTGGCCGCGAGCTGCTTGCCCAACGCCTGCTTCTTGTCTCTCGTCCTGCTCATCAAACCACGGATCGATGGCGTAGTAAAAGGTCGCAGAGGCGGCTGACGATTTCATCGACTATTTTAGCCGCCAGAAGAACATCGACCGGCTATAATCCAGCGAGCGTACCGGCGTATCGAAGAATTGCAGCCGACTGGGCGAGGACGAGCAGATTCCCATAGAGCAGCGATGCCTTTTGCTCGGGGTACTGGCCGTACGAGACAAGGTTATCCTGATACGACACACCGCCGACGTGGAGCGCCAACCGAATCGGTTCGGCGCGGCTAGTGAAGTCAAATAACCTGAGCTTGAGTTTATGTGGCGGTGGACTAGTCAAAGCCACAGCGAGTGGCAGGTAATGTTGCTGGTGGACGGTGGATTGGAAGTCACTTTCCCACAGGCCGCTTGGATCACTTGAAACGCGTCCACAAAGTGGGAATGAGACAGGATTCTCGCGATATTTTGCAGACGAGAGCTATTCTCCTTGCTCTCTATATCTCATTTTCCACGGGATAATGTTCTTTGGGGCGGGAAACCGCACCTCAATCTGAGAAAGCGACAGGAGAAGCGACAGGAGAGAGCGGAAAGAACGAGCGAGGCACAGGACGTCGCATTGCAGACTGGTGGAAGCGCAGGACAACGCGGATGGAGTCTACTCCTTCGCGCGCGTTCGTCTCGGCTCACTCGTTCGACGAGAGGCTGCGTAACGTGTTTTCCCTCCGCGCGGCAATCCCAGTGGTGAGTACATACTAACGAATTGCGAGACTCAAAATACTAACGATGCTTGCTGTACGTAGCTGAATGAATATCTTTCGTCGATCCAAATCGACGACGACGATCCGGCCGTCGTGTTGAGCTGGGACTTGAACAACCTGAACGCGTTTGTGGTGGCTGCAAATGCTCAGAACCCAGCTCACGCGCCTGATTGGTTGCAGACACGACCCCCACATATCACGGTCAACTCGTTCACAGACGATCTCGTTCATGTGCTCCACCACGTGGCAGGTGGTCGCTGTGGGCGTGTGCTGCTGGCGCCAAATAGACCAGATCAGTTCCTCGCCGTTGGGGGGAGGCTGATCGCCCTACAGGACGATGATTTCCTGCAAGATGCTGCGCAGGTTGCACTTCCAGTTGCCAACAATGTCGAACGATATATCGCCACGACGTATTACCTCACGGATACGAAAGCGCAGCGATCGGAAGAGAACAATCTCGAACCAGCTCGTCGAAACGGTCAGCCATTACGTCGAATCTTCATTTGATGCTGTCGTCTGTGCGCCGTGAATCAGCCACTCGTATCGTAGCGTTATGATTGCGTCTCAATGAGTAGTATTTAAGTGGCCTATAGAGATAAACCCATAAACGATGCATGTTGTGTGCCAAAAAAAGAGAGTGCCTCACATGGACTTGAAGAAGCAAGTCAGAGCGTCATCACAGCTCGCAAACCATGTCTCAAAAGTCTTTTCGAGTCTCTGATGGGCCGACTTGTGGCTTGTTCGACTGTCTAGACAATCTAGCTTGACGCGCTATCTTCTTTGAGTATGTCTATGAGGAGCCCTTCTTCGATCGCAGTATCGAGAACGATGGAGATTCGTTCACCGCTCGGAGCTTGTTGATCCACAGCTGCTCATATCTCAAGATGCATCTTGTTCACAACGTCAAACGTCTCAATCACAGTCATCTTCAGATCGCTCCACTTGAATCGACTGAAGCAATCGTAAACGAATAAACCCTTGCATCCATCCCAATGGGACTTGTGAGAAGCAAAACGAGTCCGCGGAGCATTGAATGTTGACCCAACGTACACATCATTGCTCTTAGAGCAGATAATCTTGTAGACGTGTCCCTTTCGAGTTGAGCTCATGATTTATATCTTGCAGAGCTAACATCAAGATGATGCAGTCTGCACCATTGGCGCTACAATTTTGTCGCCTTGGAGAATTACATAGCACGTCGAAGTAGGAAAGGGTCGCAGCAAATCTATCGTCGGAAATATTTCTTGGAAAACGAGATATATAGAGCAACGAGAACAGCTCTCGTCTGCAAAATATCGCGAGAATCCCGTCTCATTCCATGTGGAGGTGGTCTAAAAGCTCTGTATGGATGTATTCGGTGTAGACGGATGTGAAGACCTTATGGGCATACAGCCTGGCTGTGTTGTTCGCGAAGAATGTGTACGTGTTCATTGCCTCGAGACGACGGCTGATTCGTTTCAATGCCGCTGGCAGTTGGGTCTGCACGATTTCGTCTCGCATGGCCGTGCGGTTTTCGGTCTCCAACTCAACGAGACTCGGCTTGAAGACCCGCTGGACAGATCGTCAAACGAGTCGAGGATCTCGTCCACCATTGCACCCGCCATCGGCCGCCCTGCCCGACCACAGATGCAGGAGGTGGGCACACCTTTCACATATTTTGGTATTTTCAGTCGGCTCAATGGGTGTGGCATGATTTGCGGGCCATCTGGCACTCCTATGGCAAGACACCACCGAGGCCACACGCCGAGCAGCTTTCCAACATGCCGTCTTCTCGCTGACGCTCGCCTCCACACACACCTCGCCGCGACCATGCCTGGGCCACTGAGGGTCATCGTGCCATGGCCGATCTGTGTGAGCTTCAGGTGCTCCGTTGCCTCTCAGTCATCAGGCGTTGGCGCAATCAAGTCCCGACCGACCAACACCGTTAGACCGCGCCGCAGGCCCGAGCGGCCACGCATGGGACACTCCTAGCCACGCTCGCGGCTGCGCATGCATCCTGTCGTCCCACGACCGTGCGGTGCTTCTCCACCAAGTGCTTCGCGTTATTGCCCGCGTCGTTTTTCTCGCCAGTACCGCGACCGCCGCGTTGTCATCCAGCCTCGATCTCGTCGACGGCGGGTCTCGCGGACCTCCACATTGAAAATGGCCCCCGGGCAAACGGGTGTGCTTCTTTAGATACGCTAGATAGTTCACTGAGATATAACTCTACAGACGCCGACCTACGTCATCATCATCATCACCCGCAGTCAGCTCGGTCGCCGATGGGTACATGCCCGTGAGGCGACCCACGTAGAGGAAATCGCCTGGGTCTCGGCGATCGGCTCGCCGACAGAGACCACACGCACCACATCGTACGAGAAAGGCGCCTTGCGTCGTGGACCGGAACGCCGCCCATCTTGAGTGTTGCGCTGATAGCGCCGGCGCGGCCTGGCACGGCAAAGTACGTGAGCGCGAGCGAAGGTAGTTTAGACATTGTTGCTGCTTGCGACTGAGAGAGAGAGCACTTTGGTGCGTTGGGTCCACCACCAGCCATCCATTCTTGGTTGAGTACATGTAGGATGGATCGACCTGCCAAATCGAGCAAGCGGATCACAGTGTTGGAATACAAGTCTTTGAGGCGGAAGATATGAACTGTCGACGCGATCCTATATTCTGGAGATGGTCATTCCGTCCAGGAGAATATATGTTGAACATTCACTCTGGTAGACAACCAGCAGGATCCCGTTCGTGGGCACCTCACTGGATGTGCAGAACCAATGCTGCTCTTTATTTCCACCACTCCTGCTTGGGAATGGCATTGCGATAAAATGCTCTATATATTAGCTGTGTGCTCACCACTAGCTGCTACCCTTTCGTGGAAACCGTTGAGATACCTAATGGGTACCAAAAGATCTCATTTCGACCAATTATGGTTGTTATGAACCCAAAAGATGGATTCATGATGGGCGTAATTGGATGAAATGTGGACGTCAGTCGCACGCAATCCTTGCAGCGTCTCACCCGTCACAAACACGCTGGACGCAACAGGACGGTTCGCACGCCCTGACACCTCAGTTACCAATTTTCGTTCGAGCGACTTCACGATCCCCCACCCCACCAACACTATCACTTCACCGGCACCATCACGATGCCGTTCCCCAAGCTCAAGCTCTCGTATTTGGACCTCGCTGGTCGTGGTGAAGCCGCACGCCTCGCGTTTTTCATCGGCGGTATTCCGTTTGAAGACGACCGTATCCAGCGTAGTGACATGGCGACGCGCAAAGCCGAG
>JAADVD010000432.1:0-24476 GCA_023334535.1 Pythium vanterpoolii
CTTCGCGCCCTGTTGAAAGCCACCGGCCGTTGTGGTCTCCATCTCCACTTCGTCCGTCATATAAATCATCGCACCGGACTCGGCACGCAGACACTGTTGCGGCTCCAACTCGATATGGATCACTTGTGACTCGTGGCCTTCGATCGTCGCCGCCTTAGTGAAAAAACGATTACCTATACCTACGGGTTTGTAATGTTGTGCTATTTCAGTATGCGATACAGTTCAAGCGCATGGGTTGTCTGCAAAATGCTCATGTTAGTGACCACGCTTCTCACAAAGAGCCCACATGTTCCTAACAAAACACAACGACGACACGTATCATGGGGGATCTCCGAATAAATTAATCGACGCGTTTAATAGCCATTTCGCTCTCATGTCGAGGCCCCAGAGCCCTGACGCTGGCGAAAGTCGATCTTCGTAAACTTTTTGATGGAGCTCGAAAGCTTCCCGTTCCGCTTGGCCGCATTTTCACCCTCGGCGTTGCTTTCTTCAGAACTGAAGTTCTTGATCAAGTGTGCAACTTTGCTGGATACGGGTGTCCGCGGTGGCGACGGCGCTGGTGCGGGCGGACGAGGCGCACTGCCTCGTCGCTCGAACGTGGTCTTGAGAGCACTGGCGTACCGGTCCACGACCTTGTTTCCACTGGATCGCAGTGGGATCGAAGCCGGCGCCTTTTCTTCGAGTTCTTCAAACTCTTCCACCTCCTCCATCACTTCGATCTCTTGCGAAGCCTCGGATGCACTGCTGACTTCTCGGCTCTTGCCGCGCGCCGGTGTCTGCGGCGGTGACGCGGCTAGTTCGTCCATCTCCTTGAGCATTTCTTTCATGATGCCTTCGAGCTCGTACTTTTCTCGCATTGTCTTCTCCACGCGCTCACTCAACGCATTGATGCGGAGGGCCTGGTCCTCGTTGCGTTCACTTAGCCGGTCAATGTCCAAGGAAAACTTTGCGACCTTGGCTTCCAGCTCGGAGATGTCCACAGAGCTCTGGGTGCTGGCTGCCGCAACAGCCGCAGCGACAGCGGCCGCAGATGCGGATGCTGCTGCCGCAGTCGTTTGTGGACCCGACATGAGCTCCCGACGCAGCGATTCGGCGTCGCGTTGCGCAATCATGAGCTGGGCTGATTTCTGATCGAGTTGGCGATGGAGTTCCTCGATCATCGCCGAATCTTTGACGCCTTCGGACGAGAAGTTGTTGCCACTGATGGTGCGACTACGCTGCTCGTACAGTTGCCCTTCGAGTGCCGTGAGCTTGACCTGGATGGTCTTTTTCTCTTTCAATGCCTCCTCCAGTTTCTCGTGCACACTCTCGAGGTTGTTACTGCGGTACCGCAGCTGCATCACTTCCTGCCGCGCATTCTTCAGTTGCTTGGCGAGGTCCGAGACGTCGTCGTCACGGTTACTGTTGCTCTTCGGCGCAATCGCACGCTTTTCCTCGGTCTCGCTTTGTTGCTGTTTATGGTCCATCTCGAGTGTCTCGATCTTGATCTCGAGCGCTGTGATCTTTTTCTCGGCTCTTGTGAGGGCTAGCTTGGTCGTGCCAAGCTCCTTCTCGATCTCCATCTTGGCGATCTCCATGTCGGCCGCGGCCGTTGCTTTCTCTTGCAGGTGCTGTTTCATAAACTGGAGCTCTTGCTCTTGCACCTTGAGCTGGCTCGACTTTTCTTCGATCACTTGTTGCAAGTGCTGGACCTGCGATTCGAGTTCGGCACGAAGAGCATATTCCCCATCCGAGCTCGAGTCCGTTGCCGATGTCGTGATCGGATTCTTCGCGTGATGGGCATCTTCTTCATCACTAAGAATCTCCACCGTCGTGGGCGCTTCGTCGCCCGAGTCAGAAACCACGTCGTCGCCTGCCTGGAGTTTTTCCTGAACTGCCTTCTCCATGCTGAGCTTAAGCTGCTCCTGGAGGCGATTGTTCTCGTCGTGTGCTGCCCCTAATTCCTGGTTCAGTCGCTTCACCTTCTCTTCCAATGCAACCTTGGCCTTCCCAACGTCCATATAGATCTTATTGAGAAAATCAGAGCCGCCTGGTGAGGCCCCCGATCCCGACCCCGATCCCGATGAAACCTGCGAAGAACTCATTCCACCAGCTTTGCGATGAACTGGCGACCCGGGCACAACGCCAATTGGTAGCACGGCAGGCGGTGTCATCGACTCTCGCTGCTGGAGCTGAAGCTGCTGTTGTTGCTGTTGCTCGTTGCGGACACGGTCGAGCTCCGCCTTGAGGTCTGCTAGCTGTTGCGCAAGCGCTATCTTGTCGCTTTGGAGTTGATCGACTTCTAATCGTAGTGGCGACTCGTCTGGCACGACCGGCAATAGCGACAGCGAGGCCGTAATCAAACTGTTGCGACTCATGCTGCTGCCGCTGGTCGTGGTTTCGGCCGACTCGGACGGCGAGCTGCCGCCGCGGCCACTCTGTCCACTCTTCATATCGTTCATCGCGCTCTCTAGCTTGGCCTTGAGAAGAAAGTTCTCGCGTTCGAGGGCATTCAGCTGCTCAGTCACCGTACGGACTGGTGCAACGCGGCTCATCATGAGCGGATCGTTCTGGGCGTGGGAGTTAAGATCCGTGATGGAGAAATCGGACGCTGACGACGCGTCGGTCGCTTTGCGTCGCATCTCGAGTGGCGCTAGGAAGCCACTGATGCCTTCGGATGCAAACTCTACTTGGCCTTCGTACGAGAGTGAGTTGGACAAAAACTCCAGCTGGTGCTGCAGCCGCTGGTTGCGCTCCAATGCAGCTTCCATTTCTTGCCGCAAATTAAACGTCTTCCACGCCTCGGCTGGGCTGGCCGGCAGTGGCTTCTCGCCTGTCGGAGTATCGAGGAGACTCTCTTCCGTCGGTGATCCGCTGTAGATGCGTTCGAGCTCGGCGTGGAACTGCTTGACTCGCTCCATGAATTCAAACTGGGGCAAGAACATAAAGAGCTGCGGCTGGGCCGGGATGCCCGTAGCCGCGGCTTGCTGCGACACTTGGAGCATTTGCTGGGCACAAAACTGGAACGCCATCTCAAGCTCTTGCAGGAGCCGCATGTTCAGGGCACGGTACTGCCCCGCATTCTTGGTCTCGGCCTGTTCACGGACGACCAGTTCTTCGTTCTCAAATACGAGCGAGTCGATGCGTTTCTGGGACTCTTTAAGAAAATTCTCGAGCTGCAAAATCTGGTTTTCTTTGCGTTCGAGCCGGCGGCGCAGCGACCGGCAGTCACCACACGACCCATCGAGGGGCAATTCACTGTTTTGCGAACTCATCGACACCACACTGACGTTAGTGCGTCGCCCAGCCATCGAGAGCGACGATGATGACGTGGTCGCAACCGAAGACGACGTCGGCGTCACGGGCGTGAGCGGTGGTGGCGCCGAGGCGTATTCCCAGACCACTTCAAACTCGAGCGTCGCCGCGAGGTCGCGGCACTTGGTCGGCGAGACGCGAAACGGCTTGGGGCGGTTGGCCCGCTGCGACTGGACAATCTGTGCAAAGTCAATCGTGAACAAGGCAACGGCCGAATGGCTTGGCAACGCCACGAGGACGATCTCGTAGTCTTTGCACAAGTAGTCGGTCGGATCGACGGCCGCCTTGTTGCGCAAGAGCGAGGTCTGGATACCGACGTGCTGATTCCACTCGGCAATGTGGTCGTCGTGCCACCTCGTCGGCTCAGACGTGACTTCCTTGCTGTTGCGCCGAAAGAGCACAATGAGGTCGTCGTCGTCGGGGCTAATGTCGCGGCCAATGGTCGCGCGCACAATGTACACGTCCAAGTTCACGAGCACAGTCGAGCCCACGGACGTCGAGCGCGAATTTTTGGGTCCCCCGAACGTCGAGCGCGAGCTGACGTGGGTGTTGCGGTGCATTGTGACAAAAAGCGCGCCACTGGCGGTCGCTGATCGCTGGGATAGAAGGTTGTTTTACTGTGGATGGCACACGCAGAGACTCTTGGCCATGCGGTGACAAGGCACCACGAGTCGCTACCTACAGATATAGAGATAGGGAAAGAGATAGAAAAAGAGACGGCGTCAGTTTGCATCTGCGCCATCATCCTCGTACGGCGTAAAGGACAGCGTCGGAACATATCGCCGCCTTCTTTCCATCCTCTTCAGGAAGGGAAGACGCACTTACCTGATCGAGCGTTTCCTCGAGGAGGAAAGCCAGCACCACAGTCAATGGTGTTGGAGTAGAGGAGTATGGAGAAATGGAGGCCGGACCACACACAGAGGCCGCTGCTTTTTTGCGGAGGGTTCGTCCGCTCTTCCTCCGCACGCCGAGATCCCCGTGACGATTCGAATAAATTGGAATCGGTGTGAACAGAGGAGTGGGAGGAGGCAGCGGTGGTGGTGCGTTTCCTGCCTGGCCGTGCTGGATAGATGTGCGGTTGGTGTCCAGTTCAGCGCGAGTCGAGCGGTGGGATTTGAGAGGAGGACGACGGAGGGGAGGGGACAGCCCTTACAATCTGCCGACAACAGCAAGAGCGCCATGATCAATTGTTGCACATCATAGGCTCGTGCTCCCAATTGTATGAATAGAGTGGACTTTTGATTGGCTATATTGCCTCAAAGTGGCGCTTATACCAGGCAGCTAAGACCATGTGGGTGCGCCAGCTGTTTTCCGGCTCAATGGACCTTTCTTTCTGCAGTTGGAAGGTGGCTGAGAAGGTTGCCGGTTGGAACAAGTCAGCAGTTCAGCACACGATTGCTGAACGGCTTCAATTTCCCACCACAGTCACGGCAAAACAGCCCGGCTGAATTGATCAGACCCGAACGAGAAGCCAATATGCTCTGTCAATGCCTTTCAGTAGGGTAGCCAACTTGGTGTTTTGGGTATTTACAGTGTATGCTTGAAGGCACAGAGAAACAGAAGGAATGAACTAGTCTGGAAGTGCTCACACGTTCCTCTAGACGGAACCCGGTGGTAGACGTCCAGTCGTGAGGAATGGCAATCCACCCACATCCAGATAGCCATGAGTTCGATCGTCACCATTCGGAATGCCTACCTGAATTGGTACGGTCCAACTAGCTCTGGACAATGCATGCGTTCTGGATGCACTGACACATTCAGCCTATCTCAGCGCCACAAAATGAATGCATCAGCGTGCTCAAATCCAACAAAAAGCGCCACCAACTGTTCCGCCAACAAATAAATAATTGCTCTTCCATCCTGCTCCCAATAATTGGGCCGTCCCATGGCCAAGATGGCTACATCTCCAACGATCACACCTCGGTCTCGGAAATGACCAGCGACGATGAGCGATAGTCCGAGCGCGAGAGCGAGCTGTGGCTGCTAGCAAAGCTCGAACTGCCGTTCCGAGAGTTGGTGCGGCGCGACCACCGATGCGTGCTTCTCGATCGCTCGCTCAATGTTGTCAGCCGGCCTTCCAATAGTCGCACTATCTCTTCCTGCAGATCCAGGGCTGTCGGCCGATCCTTGCGCTCGGGGAGCCAGCAGCGCCGGGCCAAGTACTGGATTTCGGACGGACACTCGGTTGAGAACCGAAGCATGTGATGCTCGGCGCCAATCTCCGTCGATGCGGTCGTCAGGCGCTTCATTGCATCGACGCACATCATTGTATCGAGCTCCCATAGTAGCAGCCCAAACGCATAGATATCATCGTGCATACCGCGCCGCCGTGCCCGCGAGTTGGCCGAGATGAGGACCGTCGAAGAGGTCAACGAACTCATGCCCAACGTTGCGACCCCACCCGTGGGTACCAGTGCAGAGCTGCTGTTGAGGAGCGACGACCCCAATGCCGGCGACTGGGAAATCGACGGCGTCTGGAACATGTGCATGACCTTGATGCGTGCCTTGACGGCCGACGCGCGCACGTCCCCACGGGTCGGGGTCGCTTCAGGCACATTCACGGCCAAATCAATGTCCATGCCGCTGAGCTTGGCTTCGCCTTGCTCGTTCAACAGGACTTTTTCGGCCCGGAGATCGTTGTGGGCATAGCCCAGCGAGTGCAAGTACGACAGTGCCATTGCCACGTCCAATGCAATCGACAGCTTGGACCGCTGGGCGTTCAGCATGGTGCTGCCGTTCTCGACAATACTGACGTGGGGGCTGGGGTACCAGCTAAAGGAACTGCCTTGGTCATGCTTGGCCGACTGCGGTGTTGTGGTAGTGGATGCCGGGGCCGTCAGCGTGATCGTCCGGCCAAACTGCTTGCCATCGCGACGCGTCCGCTCGTCGTGGAAAATTGAGGCAAGCGAGCCGCAGTGCATGTACTCAAACACAACCCCCATTTTCCACTTGAGGTTCGAGTGCTCCGGCTGCTGTGACTGGTTGTTCGAGCCGAGCGTAATGCCGATAAACTGCACAATGCACACGTGTTCGAGTAACGACGCGAGCCGCACTTGCTCGACAAACTCGCGCTCGAATCGCCGGCGTCCGCGCTGGAGTTTATGGCGGTTGTGGGCGAGCGTGTGCATAACGACTTGAAACCCTTGGTACTCGGCCATGTACATGGCTTCGTCGTTACGCTGCTTTTGTACCATGGGTTCTTTGATCACGATCTCATCCATGGGAATTTCGTACACCAGCAAGTCTTCGACTTTGCTGCGGCCACGGCCGCGGCGGCGATGGTCGTCTTCAAGGATCGCTACAACATTGTGTGGACCGACAACATCCTTCATGGGACTGCCAAAGACCCAACTGGCGTTGCTATAGTCGCCGGTGTCACGTCCGTGGCGACCAAACGTGCGACTGCTCGCTTCAGACGCATCGGGGGCCAACGTTGGATGCCCCGAGGGCTTGCCATTGATCGCGCGGCCATCGCTCCGCACGAGAAAGACGTAGACCACAACGATAAGCCCCAAGGTGAAGCAGCCACCGGCAATCAAAAGCATGGCTTTGTTGGACATGTGCGTATTGGTCGCGGATGTGTCGGTAGTCGAGTTGGTATCACCAGAACTGTGCGGCGGCGCAGGGGGTGCTGCTGTTGTGACCTGTCCATCCGTAGCGGGCGACTTGGGCTTGGGCTTGACTACAAGCTCGTCACTTAGGACGCAGACCGTAAGACCGACGCGTACCACTTGCTGTGTCGCCTTGTCGTTCGTGCAGGTCGCACTCAGTGCATCGACCGCTAGCGTAAGCTCGTCAAGGCTTTGAAAGATGGTGAAGTCCGACTGGGCGATCTCGATGGTCGCCAACGTGTTGGCCGAGAGATTTCTGAGATATATCAGCTCACCACATCAGTCCTTGCCTTTTCCACGTATTAATATAGGGCGAATGCGTACAGCTTCTTGAGCTTGGGGGGAAGGCGGACGCCAGACAACGAAGTGATGGCGTTGCCGGCGAGATTCCTACATATATATAGACCGTGAGTCTATCATTCTTGGACGTCGAAGAAAGGACAGCTTTACGTACAGATCGACGAGCGAACTGAAGGCGGCAAGATCAGGAAAGGTGCTGAAGTTGTTTCCACTCAAATCTCTATTGGGACAAAGACCACGTGAGTTCGGCATCACAGTCAGCATGCGTAAGGAGATTGTCACGCACAGTGTCTGGAGGGCAACGGGGGTGGATGCAAACACTAACGTGTCGGCCTTGAAAAGATTCTGGCTCAGGTTTCTACGAGTGAGAACGAGCGTTAGATCTGGAATTCAAAAGGATGACCAATATAGGTGCAGACGTACAATGTATTGAGTGTGATCGGAAAGGAGAGGTCCCCCAGGTTCTCGAGCGTTGTGTTGGCGAGCGAGAGGTACGTGAGAGTCGTGAGCGTCGCGAAAGCGTCGGCCGCGATCGAGTTCATGTGGTTGCCCTCGAGAGAGAGCCACTTAAGCTCCAACGCGGCGGGCCACGGCACGGACGAACTCAACGAATTGATTCGGTTGGACGCAAGATTTCTACGTACGCGATGAGAGCATGAGGTCACTAGGCAGTTAAATAGTAGAGACACAAGGAAGCCTACAATTTGGACAGCCGCCGGGGAAGCCTTAGCGAACTAAGGTCGGCGATCAGGTTGTCGTGGAGATCCCTAATATATCGATAACATGACAAAAGCAATTAGAATTGAGTCAGGGTCGATTCCTACTGGTTTCTTGCGCACGTACAGGTTCTCCATGAGGCTCTCGGTAATCGGTGTCTGGAACGTCGTGAGGTAATTGTCGTGAAGCATCAACGAATTGACGGGTGGGTAGTCGCGCACGCGCACGAGATTCAGGTGCGACAGGTTGAGCGAGACCATAGGCCCCGGTCCATCGACCACGCGGAAGCCGCGCGCCACGCAGTCGTCGCTGTAGGCGATCGCATCTCGGTCGGTCGCACCGCGAAAGAGTGTGCTAGCGTTGAGACATGCCTCTGCTGCTACGGCGGTCGAGAGCGCAGTCAGCGCTAGCAGTGTCAGCATCAGCGTCAGCGTCAGCCGCCACGGCGTCCTTCTCCGCGGAAGGCTCAGGTCAGCGCGCCACGGTCTCATGTGTGGTGCATGAACGTGGGGCGTCAGAGGATAATGATATCGCGAACTGGCCGCCCGCTTCTTCGTTTTCCACACAGTTGCCGTATTGCAGTACAGTACAGTCTGTTATACAGGATAATGGTCGGAGCGATGTCTACTCATCTTCGATTCGCCATCACCTCTTCCCCTTTCCATCATCTACGGCGACTTGGTGGCGGCTGGCCATCAGATGCGGGAAACATGGCTGGCAACGCCCCTAGCCCTTTCTTTGTATTCAATATGAGAGGTAGTGTAAACAAAAGTTGTGGGAGTAAGCAACAAATCGACCTTGAAAGTATTTGTTACTAGAGGTATCAAAGACATTCTGCCACCTGGTGACAGCCCTTGTCCGCCCAGATGGCGCACACAACCTCAAATTGCGTCGTCTACTTGTCACAAAGGAGAAACAGCCTAGTCGTGGTTGGAAATGCCAGCCGCCAAACACTAGCACACGCTAAACATCGTTATGTGGTTCACAGTAAAAGCCGATCCCAATCGAGATCTCTGGAATCTGATCCACGCCAGTCCAGTCCACTCAAGTCCACTCCAGTCCGATAGACCTCTCGTCCGGACTGCCTCAGGAGTGAGAACATGTGCGCAGACCCTGACCGCTTTTTGTGGTGCGTTGAAGCCTGTCGGTCAGGGTCGTGGAACGTCACGTGGATGTCATCCCAGGAGACACATGCGCATCAGCCGCGTTACATGCCCCTTGTTCGTCCTTCGTCGTTTGGTTGTCGAAATAATCGGTGAATATCCATCTCGCCAAGATGGTAGAAACTAGGTATTTTTTGCACTTGATCGCCAAGATGTGTGTACCGGAAGGTGTCCTTGTGTTCCAGACTTAAGTTATTTAGGCACGTGACCGTGTATTTTTCTTCATGATCACATCATGGCAATCGCAATTAATTGTTGCTCTGTTCAACACTCGACTTTCTGCGGAACGTTGCGAGAAGTTCGAATTTTTCGAATGAAAACTAGCCTGATCAGGCTAGCCGAACGACTAACTCACAACTTCAAGATGATAGATGGGTACAGTGTCCTCTCACCCTTTCTTCTGATCGCGACTTCGCGCTCACTCTTTCTCACTTTTGCACCGACATACTGTACACACACAAGACGTCCAACCGATAAAGCGAGCAATGCCAACGATGCTTCTCTATCAAGTATACCGCTCTGCGGCGGCCGCCCTCATCATCTTACTGGAGGTGGCGCAAGGGCAGACCCACGATCCCCTCCGCTTCACTCACACAGATGGTATCTCGTCCGTATCGTCGTCAGCGCACCACCATTCATCCGGTCGCAAGCTTGGTCAGCGAACAGACATCGCCACGGAAGTATTGAATGTCGTGGTCGACAAAGTCGTGGGCGATATGATCGAAAAGCACGAAATTCGCCGCGTCTACTACCGACGCGCGATGCAACAACTCGAAGGAACCAAGTGTGCAGTGGTCGAGTGCGTACGAATCAACGAAGAAGACAGCGAGCTTGAAATGATGAAGCGGCAGAAAGACGAAAAGGCCGGACAATAGAAATAGACAGAGTCCAACGATTTGTGTCCAAACCGCTTGTGTGGTGGACCGTAGACGTCTTCCCACCACGAGCAGAACACTAGTACTCCATTTGTCTCTATAATGTCTATGCGCTCTCCTTGTTTTCTCTAGTCAAGCTTGGACGACGAGAACCCTGCCATGCGGGAGAGCAAGATTGTCTTGGCGCACTGGCGCAAGCGATTCCGAAGCGCCAGAAACTGGAGTGCCTCGGCCCGGCCGCGTTCTTCGTCGTCCTCGTGTACCTGCTCTTCCATAGGGCCATCTCCAATTGGTGCTGACTCGGGCTCAACGTTGTTAACTAAATCCACCGTATCGGGCAGTGCGGCTGGGATCATAAACGTCGGGTACTGGAAAATGGTTGCGAATCGTAAACTGTAAATCGACTGAAGACTTGCCCTCAGTTCGTTCGCGATCGGTGGCCGCAGTGTCGACATCGCTTTGGCCAAGGCATCCAACAGAAACAGCGCATCCGACATCTAAGAAACCACGAGAATAAATAATCAGCCTATGAATCCATGGACGAAAAGGTCACCACATTCCACAACGCACCTTTTCCATCGACTCGATAAAGGACGGGCATGTGGTGGGGAAAATCCGCTCGGACGAAAACCACGTCCACAATACTGTTGGCATGGTCTTGGCGAGCGGCACGTGTTGTTGGTACGCTGCAATTTGGAGCAATAACGCCTCGCACGACAGGCGGCTGGTATTGTCGTTGTGCTGTGCTGTCTCCAACAGCGTTGTGACCTTGGGCACACGGTGTATGTAGGCTGCAAACTCGGTGTTCCACAACGCACTCTCGCCCAGGAGTCGAAGCAGTGGCGCCACCCACGGCCTGTCTGGCGAGGCATCGACTGGCGGCAAGAACGCTAGCCACGCACGTAATAGTCCACTGTCCTGGAGCTTGTCAATGGTCAGTTGGTGACTCGCGGCGGTTGCCCCGGCCGCATCCACGACAAAGTGTAGTAGCTGCAATAGGACAATCACAAAGTCACTGTGGTCGGCTTCAAAGCTGGGTTGGGTCATGTGGGTCGAGAGCTGCTGGAGCTCGCGTAGGATCACGGGGAAAAGCTGCTGGATCGTAACTGCTAGTGCATGTTGCGACTTGCGCGCCATAAGCGAATTGAATTCTTTCGAGACGGCCAGTTCTGCAACAATGCGAAACACAATGCGGACGCGCTGGGTCGTTTTCTCGGGTGATGTCTGAACACTGCTGGACGCTTTGGTGAAGGAGAAGAAGGGGTCACTGGATTGGGCGGTCGTCGGGTGGGGAGAGGAGTCCTTGGACTCGACTAATAGTGCCTTGAGCGTCACGAGACCGCCGGCACACGCCTCACTCGCATCGGAAAACCGCAGCAACTGATCACGCAGTACAAAGAGGTACCGTTGCCACTCGCCTTCGAGGCCAAACACGCGCTGGCCGTCGACTTCATCAGCGTCGTCTTCGGCCTCGAGTAGTTGTCGCGATAGTGCACACAGCGCGTCGTTAAGCTTCCACTCGATCCACTTGTCGCTTGAGATCATGGAAAAGCACGTGAAATAAGTCTTGGTCGCTAACAAGCGTAGCTGCTCACAGCGTCGCGGTGTGGCCGATGAGGAAGTGTCAATCGCGGTCGTAGTGTGGGTATGAGGGGAGTGGGAAGACGGGACACTGCCTTCGTACACGAGACTGAGATCGTCGGGGTCTTCTTCGGCCGCATACACTTCCACAAAATCGTCACTGCATTGCGGGGTTTCGTCCTGTGCGGCTGTCGTGTCCATGGCGTGTGTATACTGTTCGATCTTTGCCTGCTGATCTGTTGGCTTTAAAGGTTCTCCCAGCGGCGGCGGTTGAAGCGCTTGCAGCAGTGCTGTGCTAATAGCATCGTCTGGAAATTCCATAGAGAATCGCGGGATACAAATCAGCACCGCAGCCGCCAGCAGCCCGCTGGCCTCGGAGCCGCGGCGCTTGTTGACCGAGTCGTGCAGGAACTCAATGCCGTCCAGCATCTTGGTCGTCAGTGGATATTGATGCGCGTCCGCAAGCGCAGCGCGCTTTTCCGTGATAGCACGATAGATCGATGCCAGTGCGGTTAATTGCGCATCGTCAACGACGGGGTAATCGTACTGTAGCGCGTCGTACGCTTGCCGCGCGAGGAGGTCCGAGGAAGATGGCGATCCGTTTGTCGCTATCTGACTGCCCTGTGAGAAGAGCGAGCCCGATTCTTGACCGGCGGATAAAGCGCTCGCCGACGCATCGATCGAGAGGGTGTCGTTCTCCTGCAGAACCGCAATAAGCTCCGCGATAAAGTCGTCGCGAGACGCCATCGACGTCCGCTGGTTGCTCTTGCTTGCCACGTTGATTTGCTTGATGCGGTTTTCAAATGTCGACCGAATCTACTGTAGCCCTGATCTGTAAAATACTAAATAACAGTACACGTTTATCAGGTTGCGCGAAGGTCGCTTGGTTTTCTGTTTGTGACATATGTCACTAAAGTGGGATCGTGAGGCTGATTTGCCCAACAGTGCATTGCACACTTGACCCGCCATGGCAAAGGCAGTGACGAAGCGCACGGCCGGTGCCGCCGCCAAGGCGCCGGTCGAGGAAAAAGCTGCTGACTCGCAGCAGGATCTGAAAGCAAACTCCGAAGGCACTCCTGACGCAACACCCGTGTCGGATGCGTCGACGCGGTGGTTGGCAATCGCTGTGCTGGTGCTGGCCATGGCGCTGCTCATGATGCACGGTCGCGTCGAGCTGCAGACCAAGATCCATTGGCTTGTGGGCGATGCGCCTAACCGCTCGACCGGTGGTATTGACTGTCGTAATGCCCATGCGCACCTCACCGATGTGATGCCTGTGCAAGGTTTTCACGTGCTCTGCATCCAACAGACCCCACTCGACACGTACGTAGTTATTGTGGTGTGGGACTAAACGAAAAGCTCACACTCAACTGATGCATCTCTAGGCTTTTGATTACAGGCTTTAAAGATGGCATGCGATCAAACCACACAATCGAGACTGCCATGGACGCGACTGTGTTCCGCTTCGAGGTAGAAAACATGCTGGAAATCGTTCGGCCCGCGGATGAGTTTGCCGCAAAGTACTGGTATAAGAACCCCTTCACCGAGGACGACCAACACGCGTACAGCTTCAAGCAACCGTACGCATTCTTCACGCCCGACGGCGAGCGCCTAGATTCTAAACTCAGTTCATTGGTCGATCGCGTCGTGTTTCTGTTTGAAGGCGGCCAGTTTATATGGCCAGGCGTCAAGGTTGGGCACAAGCGTACGTGGTAGTAAGTAGAAACCTAATACGGTAATTTGAAGTTAATTGCTGTTTGTACTTATAGGGATTATCAAGGATTTGTACGACCGCGGCGATGTCGAGATGGAGACCCTGAGTATGACGCCGCTGGTGTTCAGCGTCGAAGAGTTTTTGAAAGACGATGAAATCGACATTATCATGGAACTGTCGCTGCCGCATCTCAAGCCATCGGGAGTTACACTAAACGACGGCCACGAGAACCGCCCGGCGACCGACTGGCGGACCAGCACGACCTACTTTTTACCGTCGACAGCCCACGAAGTCGTCCAGAACATTGATCGCCGTACGTCAGATTTGGTCAAAGTCCCTATAACCCACCAAGAATTTGTCCAAGTGCTTCGGTACGAAGCGACCCAAAAGTATGACCACCACCTCGATATCTTTTCGGTCGAGCGCCACAAGAACAACCGCGCGTTGCTCGAGGAGATTGAATATGGCTTCAAGAACCGCATGATTACCGTGTTTTGGTACATGTCGGATGTCGCCAAGGGCGGCCATACGATCTTTCCACGTGCTGGGGGTTTGCCACCTCCCCACTCGATGAAAGACTGTTCCGTAGGTCTCAAAGTCCCACCCAAGAAACGCAAAGTCATTGTGTTTTACAGTATGCTCCCGAATGGCGCGACCGACCCCATGAGTCTCCATGGCGGCTGTCCGGTCGAAGACGGCATCAAGTACTCGGGCAACAAGTGGGTCTGGAACAAACCACGCCGCTTCATCGTCGAGAATTAGGCGGTACTGGTACGTACTTTCGTGATCGCTGGCATATGTTTCGCTGTGGTATTGATACTGACGACAGTGTACTACTTACTGATTCACATTGGTGTGTCGTGCTCTTTGCCCCATAGAGCCCCGGACGACAGAGGCAGCACTTGTGGAGTACAGAAGCAGTGCTTGGATTGACGGTTGACTCACTGGCGTTATCAGAGTCGTGCTGAGACGAATATTTGGATGTAGACGAATCCAGACACAATCAACCGCGACTGTTCGCACCCATTTCTGAGATCTCACTTGAGCCGGGCGATTCTTCTTTCGTGTCTGGTTCCTCAACCAGTGCTTTTCCGAAGCAGCATCAATGGTTGGGGGAGAGAGGCTTCGAAGGGACGAGATCGTCACGGTGAACGTGGACCATAATGTCGTTGGGCACTGGGGCGGCAGTCCGTATCGTATGGGAATGCGTCGTACTGGAGACACTAATAGCAAAATACTGAGTGCAGATCCTCGAACGAGCCTCGATCTACTGAAAGCACCCAAAGCGCCCCGCTACGCGCCCCGTCGATCTGATGACAACCACCAGACTATCGTCAACCGCGATCTTGATGCGCTTCGGCTGGCGCCGCTTCATCGCCTCACCTCAGCCATTCTTAGTTGCGGCTCACTCTGATCTTCTTCTTCTACCACATTTAGAGCGTTCTCATCAGCTTGCTGGTGCCTACTCCCCACTTCATCCCATGGGAAGAGAGATTTGTAACTTGAACCCCGGAAGGCTCGATCGAGAATAGTGCCTACCGGTATTCTTCCTTCACACATGCTTCACATTCCTTTTTTCCGGCGTTCTTTTTCTGTGCACTTCTTGCTCGCGTTGTAGTCGCACAGACTACATCGATTGACAGTGTGCACGAAAATCGATCGCGAGACAGGTTTTACACAGCTGATACGCAAGGTGTTCTTCACGGACATTCGGTAGCATCAATGAAGTGTTGGATAATGATTCGACGATTCGTGATGACGGTCAGTAGCGCAGCTAGCCCCTTGGCGAGCATGAGTATATGTGCATTGTACTTCTTGTTGTGGACCGCAGCTGCCACTTTGAACATAACGTTGAAACGTAGTTTGTGGAACTCGGATGGCCGATTTGTCGAATTGATCATGTACATGGCTTGAACACCTGCGATCGCTCCCTGCTTATCGTATTGCTCGAGCGAAAGTATTTTCACGACTGCGCCTGAGTTCGTTGTGTTGTAGCGCTTGATGTAGTTCCATATTGACGACCCGAAGAAGCCCTTCTGATCGCTGCGCTGGTCTCTACCCCATGTCGTCAGATATCCATGATTGAAGGCGGAGCCGTACAGTTCCTTCGTGTTAGCTTGGTACAAGACATCGTCCGTAGTGAAGAAGATGCTCATCAGCTCGTGCAGACTGCAGTGGACATTGATGAAAGCGGAGACTTCAACGTTCTCAAGAGCAATCATCGTTAACTTGTCCGTTTTGTCTGTGATGACATTTCGATTTATAGATGCGTCCATGTTTGCTTATCATATCTGACTGAACAATTCAGCAGCCATGATCTTTATTCGATTAGCCTGATCTAAGTTCGCGATCTGGATCAGAATGGCTGGTGCTAAGCTCGCAAACGATCATTACCGGGTGGACAATGTGTATAGGCTACGGAGTGCTTGAGCTTTAGCAATACTGCGTCGCACTATTCTCGCTTGCATCACAGCGCCTGCCGCACCGTACTGCACAGAAAGCGGTGGCCATCCATGCTCCAGTCGTGTGTTTGGCACTGCTTGCTGCAGTAAGTGGCCGTGTTGCACTTGGCACAGCGCTTGAGCGTTTCCTGCCCCGTTTGCTCGACGCTGCAGACCCAACAAACCACATGAAGCGTCTCCACTTCGATCGTCGCCGACGGATCGTCCACACGCAGCATGACCGAATGATCGAAGGCGAGGCGCACGTATGGATTGAACAGTCGGAGCGCTCGACCAGGGACGAGCTGTGCGATCATCGAGGGGGGCGCGTTGTACACTGCGATGCGGGCTGGTTCTCGTTGAGAATCTTCGACCACGCACTGGAACGACGATCCGTTGAAGCTAGGGAGCGAGACCACGATGCATTTGAGTTGGCGCCCAGTGCAAACGCGGTCCTCTAGCGCACTGAACAATTCGTCGATGGTCGCGTCCGTCCACTTTCCGCTTCGATTCGCTCTCGTCGACTTGCGAGGTGGCGTGGTTGATGATGATGTGGTCGTCGACAACCGAGCGCCCATGCCTGCCATGACTGCAATTTCTGCTCGCCACATTGGCTGTAATGTTGGAGAATCTGACCGGAGTTTTGCATGGCGTCGTGGACCATCAAGTAGTTCACCTCCTCGCCGTCGCGAGAGACTTGTCGATAAACTTGCTGGCCTTGGACGGGCAACGCTATCAACAGATTCCAAAATTCCTGCAATCAATTTTCGATATGGAGACGTTTGCGTGTCCCCGCGAAGAAATGCGGGCTTGCGTTGAAGCAAGAGATCGCCTTCCCGTAGATGCTTTGCCATCAGACGGATGCCCACACTGTGTGATTGACGCTTCGCATTCGATAACTTTGTCATTGCAATCGCACCAAGGATGTAGTGGGCATCGGAACCCTTGCGATGACCGTCCACCGGTGCATACTTCAGGAAGCGAGTCAACAAACCCTCGGCAATCTTTAACTCCTCGATCTGAAAGTGCGCAACACCTGCGATGTAGAGCAAGTCTAGTGTGCGTGGCTCACTGTCGTCATTCGGGTGTGGTAGCAAAGTGAATGCACGCTGGAAGAGTGACACTCCGTATTTGATGTCGGCGCCGGCATACGCAGAGAACATGTGTACACACGCTGTCCGTTTCGTGACCTTCAAGTCTGTCGGAAACTGGAGTTGCATCGACTTCCAGAAGGCAACGGTAGCGGAGGGATCCTTCGGCTTCATCAACAGCGCGAGATCCGCGGTGAGGGGCATTCCTATCTCTAGGTGCACCATCGCCATCACATAAGAGACACGCACTTCATCCTCAGACAGTACAAGTTCGCTGTCGTCGATACGGTGCGCTTGGATTACGAGATCCAGTGCTTGGACTGAGTCTGCTTCCAGGGCTTGCATGGCATCAGCCATCAGCTGCTTTGCGGCGAGGAGTCGATTGCCGTACGGGGAGCCGATCGCTTGGAGCTCCGCGAGCGTGGGTGTTTCGTTCTTTCTTTGTATCGTCATCTGCTCGCTCGAGGTCGGCGACGTGTCTGGAAATTTGGCCAGCAATTTTTGAAACCTGTCTGGCAGTGTAGCTAGCGCCACGGCGCGTTTGCGATACTCGGCCGCACGCGTCGAAGCCGGAATGAACCCAAACCTGGCTGCTGAGTCGGCCCATCGCGCTGCGTTTTCGTACTCCTGTAGTGAGGCGTGCAGCAAACCAAGGTTGGACATGGCCTCGTTGTGGAGCAGCTCAGCACTGCGTCGAAACAAATCGCGAGCGCGCGGGAGATCCTTCGGGACGCCGAAACTTCCGTTCATCAGACAGAGTCCGAAATTGTTGAGCCCCGTGCTCACCCCCAGTGCGGCTGACCGTTCCCAGTATTCACGAGCACGCGATTTGTCTTGTGCAAAATGAATGCCGCTGCTGTACAAGTTGCCTAACGAGGCCAAGGCTTCCCCAATTCCAACGTTCTTCAAATTACCCTCCATCGGGGACAAGCTGGAGAAGTCACTGGTCGGCATGGCCGCCGCTTTCTCCAACCAGCTGACCGCTTCCGGAAGGTTCTTCCGTGTGCCCCGTCCGTACATCTGACACACTGCGTAATTGTACATTCCTTCGGGATCGCCGCCCACGGCCGCGGCCAAAAACTCGCGCGCGGCGTCAGCTAATCGGCCATCTTGGGTGGCCCATTGCCCAAGCAGCACATGCTTCTTGGCGCCCCTCCACGTTTCATTGAAATCCGGGGTCATCGCCCTGTGGAACAACGCCATGGGGTCCTGGGATTCGTGCAAGCCTTGGCTTGCTTGGGACGCCGCGCGCATGGCGGGTAGCGAAGTGCAGAGCGGTCCATACGCGAGGTTCTCGCTCTCTCGGCGCGTGGCCTGGTCGCGTTCGAGACGATACTCAGCCATTTTTGCCGTCACTTCGCCTTCCATGGCCGTATCGTTGGCGGCCCCCGCGTGGCCCAGTGCAATCTCCAGTCGCGCGACGGCCTTGTGGGGTTTGTACGTCGCGTGGTAAATCTCGGCGAGTCGCAAGTGGGGCTTGGCCCACTGGGGCGCCAACGTAGCGGCGTGCTTAGCGTCTTCCTTGGCAGAATCGAACGCGCAGAGTCGGAGATTTGTCGTCGCGCGGTTGTTGTACAGCTGCGCGAGCACGGTCGCGTCCACGGCGCCGGCGATTTGGATCCCGCGCGTATACCGATCGCGCGCGCCGGCAAAGTCGTCGGCTCGAAACAATCGATTGCCGTCTTGTTTCGCCTGCTCGGCGGCGTTCGTGGACTCGCGACTGGTCGTGAGCACAGCCACGTCGCTCGCATCGATCTCACAGGTGCGCAGCTTGTGCACGGCTACGACGTCGCCACCGAGCGTCATCAGCGCGCGCGTACACGCGTCGACATGGAGCTTGAAGTGGGATGCCGTCACGCGACCGCCGACGGCGTGGGCGCAGAGATTCCGCGCCTTGACGATCGCAGTGACGGCAGCAGCGTCGCTTTGTTTCTTCTTGTTCTTGTTCTTCTTCGTTTTGTGTGCGTCCAGTTGCTGTAGCACGGCGTGGCACATGGAGACATCCCACGTGTCGACGGTCTCGTTGACGCGTGTGCGGAGAAACAGCGGCAACGACGTGGCCAACGCGCTCTTTTTCTCTGGCGGACTGGCGGCCAGTGCCTGTTGCGTCATGTGTTGGAGCTGTCGTTCACACACGTGGAGAACTTGTTCCAACCGCCAGCGGTTTTCGCACTCGGTCACCGACGACGCTTCCATTTGTACTTGCTGCGGGGGTGCGTTTCTTGGCTGCACGAAGGATCCGAAGTGCCCACTTCGTCGAGAATCACATCGGTCATCTCATTCCGAGCAACTGAGATTTACCATAGTGCATTTCCAAATACCGTATTGTTCGCTCAGTCGGCTGCCGGGTTTCTCTGCCGCATTTCTCAGAATCAGAATCAGAATCAGATTCCATTTGTTCTTCGTTTCCACTTTTGCGGCGGAACCGCCCGGCGCCAGTGTGGTCTCGTAGTCGGACTCGAAGAGCTCCATTCCCCTCGTAAGTGACTATGGACTTCTTCCTGACCAAGATCTGTCTCTTTGGCGAAGGCCACTGCTTCCACACGCAGTCGGCCGCAGCGTCCTCTGTCTACTGCTACGCCATCGCGCTCGCCTACACGGTCTCGGTCAGCTTTCAGCGCGGCCGCCTTGGCGAGCACGGTCACGCGACGCACTTGCTCCCAGTCAAGCGCATGAAGTGGTTCCCAACATTCCTCAGCTTTTCCTACTTGTGCCGCATTGGCTGGCTCTTGCTCAGCGAAATGCATGCCTTTGAGTGGGTCGAAGGCACGGCGCCCAACTATTCGTACGAGCACACGATCCTCAACGTGTGGTTTTTACCGACCTCGATTGACATGTACGTGCTCAGCGTCACGTCGCTCGGGAAGCTGGCGACGCTGCTCTACTTTTCGGCGTTTACATTGTTACTGCGCTTCTGGGAAGACGTGCTCCACCTCGCGCAGCGCGCCGAGAAACCGCTCGCCCGCATTGCGGCCAATCAGTCGGTCATTGCCGAATATACGCGGACCAGTACGCAGCAACAACTGCGGGCACACAAGATTTTTGTCGTCGCCAATGTGTGGATCTATCTGCTCGAGTTTGCACTGCTCGTGCTCAAGACCTTGTTTCCCCACGAAGAGAGTTTTATATTCGAGGCCGACTATGCCGTGGTCGCCCTCTTCTTTTTTCTGCTGGCGATCATGCTCGCGCGGTGTGCTTACAAGCTGCGGTACGTCCTCCTCCAGATTGAATTCTCGGTCCTGGCAACCAGCCTCGCGTGGCGCGTCACGTGGCTCGGTGTGGTCTCGGCACTTGTGTTTTTCCTGCGCAGTTTATTACTGGTGATTGCGACCCCGGCGATCGAAGTGTTTGATCCGCACCGCTCGAACCCGTGGCTTTTTTATACCTTGCCCGAGATTGTGCCCGGTGCATTTGTGATGTTTATGATGACGGTCAAGAAAAAGCACAATTCGCCGCCGACACGCATGGCCCCGGGGCATTATTATGGGCGTGCGGGGCGTGCCGAGCGGGGCGAGGCGACGCCACTGTTGGGCCGCGACTCGGACGAGACGGTGTCGCCGTTTGACGGCCAAGAACTCAGCATCTGAGGAGGGTTCACAGAGGAGGTAGCATAAGGGAGACGACGAGTTGTATAGTATACCACTATGGTAGACGGCGTTTTACTTGAGTAACAATCATTCGTCCCAGTCTGAGGAACTACCGTCTGATGACGATGCGTCCCAGTCACCTGGAGTGCTTGGTGGTAGTCCTGTGGTGACTTGAGACGCGACGCGTGTGCAGTGTGCGCAACGGCCGTCGCTCTGGACAAGACCAAGACCCCAGCCACCGCACGATGCACAGCGCGTTCGGATTTGCGCAGATGCCACGATGAAAACGAGCCGCAGGCGATTGCAGTGGGCACACAAACCGTTCTTCTCGGCCAAGCCGACACTGCGACCACGACACACTTCACACTGTGAGAGGATAGGAGGAGCGTACGCCGCGTACGGCGACACGGCCATGATCGCACCGGTCGTGCTGTTGAGTGTGGTAGGCGGAGTGGAGCCTGGTGGGGCCATGAGCATCGGCATCTGCAACATATTGGGTGGGTATAACATCTGTGGAGGCGGTGGTGGTATCCCGTACATTGGAAAGAACGGGGATGGTTGAGTAGGGGGCATACCGTAGCCGTACATGGGTGGAGGCGGCGGAGGAGGGTAATATGGAGACGGTGGGTAGTGTGGAGGGTAGTACGGGTAGGACCCGTGGGAGCCTGGTGGCGGATGGTGGTGTGAAGGCGGAGGGAAGTGATGATGAGGAGAAAAGTGGTGACTTGCGTGTGCGTTGGTACACGCAGCACAGTGGCAGTGCGAAGGCATCCCGTTTGCAGTTGGTGGGGCAGAGTGAGGCGCCGGTTGGTGGTCTGCTGCAGACGCGTCTTCGCTACTCTGCTCTTCGTCCTCTAAGCGTCGCCTCCTCTCTTTCTTTCTTTTCCGCCTCTCTTTCCTCGCAGCACGTTCCTCCGCCTCCTCTGCTGTCTCCTCCTCCTCAAGATGGGTTGCTTCAAGCGTTTCCGATATGGTATCAATCGGCTCAGATGTGTCGACAGACAGAGGCTCCAACTCTGCCGTCTTCGTCGTTGGAGTGGTGTCGCCATGGGAGATTTCATCCTCTGGCTCTTCTATTACGCTCCGGTGACTAGACGGTCGAGAGCGGTGAGCTTCTCCGTCCACCACCTCCGATGCGAACGTTTTCGAGCCAGCCAATTTCGAACGTCGTCGAACTGGTGTCTCCACCGCTTCCTTCTTCATCTCGTCGTCCGTGTCTTCGGTCGGCACACCCATGGAGCTGCTGCTAATTGTTCGACTTCGCTGTCTCACCAACTCTTGCCGCTCTTGCTCCTTTTGCTCGTGTTCGTGTTCTTCCTGTTGACGACGCTTCTCTTCCTTCTCCTGTCGCCATTTTTCTTTCTCCTCCTCTTCCCGATCACGCTCCTGCTCCTCTCTTCGCTTTTGTTCATGCTGCCGCTGCAGTTCCTCCTCCTCTTTCGCTTTCATCTCCTCTTCTCGTTTTCGCCGCTGCCGCTCCATCTCTCGCTCCGCCTCTGCCTCTTCCTTCTGAGCCTCCCTCTTTTTGCGCTGTGCTTCGTCGTCACGTCGTTTCTTGGCATCCGCTTCGCGCTGCTGCTGCTCTTTTGCAAGCGCTTCGGGCGTCATGCGCTGCACGCGCTCTGCTTCTTTTTTCTTCATGTTGGTCGCATACTCCTTCATGAAATCGTCTTTCTCTACAATTCTCTCTTTCTGGAACATGGATTCTTGCCGCTTGCGACGAATGAACCGCAGACGTTCTGCGGGTGTCATACCAGCAGTCTCAGCATCGTACTGGGCCTCTGGGGTCTCACTGGTCGCCGACGAAAAGAGACTGTCGCCGCCTAACGCAGCTCCATTCGAATTCGAAGGATGGGATCGTTCGACATTTACACCGTCGTTTGCGTCCAGTACGCTGCGTGGGATCTTGATCATTGGCGGCGGCCCACCTGCCATAGGATTCAGCCGCCCGGCTAGTGACGCCTGCAACCGTGCGACGACGTCGCCTCGCCCGCCACCAGCAGAACCTGTGGGCTTGTCTCCTCTCCCCTTCTCATTTTCCCTGCGCTGTGGCGTAGGCATTGGCGTAGGTTTTGTTGGTGCTGTTGATGTCGGCACCTCGCGTTTTTGTTGTTCGCTCGCCTTGTCAGCTTGTTCTTGTTTTTGACGCAGCGCACGAGGTAACTTCCAACGACTCTCGCTCGTCACCTATGATCCCACATATTTACGTATCCTCATCAGCTTCTCTCTCGTCGCGAGAGCCAACAGGAGAGAAAAGATCATACTTGATTATAGTAGTAGGTGCGGCCGTCGGGCGATGTGAACTCCTGCCACGCCGCATCGACGTCGGCCGCGTCACTACCGCCACCGCCACTCTTTCCAAGAATGGTCGCATCGATCTGCTTGGACGAATTGCGTTTCTTCTTCTTGCGGCGACTGCGCGCGTCGTCTGCAAAGAGCGACTCGGCGACGCTCGCCATGTTGATCGGTCTTTTGTAGTGGGGTGCCTGCATTCGATCTGGCGAGTACTGTACATTAGGGAGCTCGAATACAAGACTCTTGGGTGGTGTTTCAGTATTAGGTGTGGTTTTTGAATTGGAGAACATCAGTTGTCAGGTTCGAATGAATTACGCTACAGTTGGCCTTGGACTAGGCGATACTAAAAATGCCCTCTAGCTTACCTGGAGCCTTCGCAGACGTCAAGCCTCTCTACTGCAGGAATGCCGACTGCATATAACTTGAGGGTTGCGCGTGGCCTGTTATTATTCTTGTGAATGCTTTCCATGTCACTCGATTCTGCGCGATGATCTGTATCCAAGCGAGATGCGACGCCGTCTTAAGTCGGTGGGTGGTGCGGTTTTGGAGGAAGTCGTCGTCGGGGAGTGTAGTGCGTGGCCGTCCAGGCCAGTTGGCCTTCACACTGGGAAAAAAGTACTGGTCCATGTACAGGTTCGCGGGAATTTCTTCTCAGGCGTCTCTGCTGCGGCGTTCCCCTGCTTTTCGTGGACGAGCTCCGCCGTGAGTTAGTTGAGAAGTTCTACGGACAGCTTCCGGCGGTGTCACACCCTACTATACTGCACGCGCTGCATCACGATCTGAAGCTGTCCAGGAAGGTTCTCGAGAAGCGGACTCGCGAGGTAATCCGCTCGATATTGAGACCTACTGTGCCAAGATGGCGGCCCTCTACTTGTACCCAGAGCAGTTGGTGTTCGTCGACGAGACAAGCAAAAATAGCTGCTCGCGCATGTCGTCAATCTTCTACATCTGTCGGAACGTGGCGCTGGTGGGGATCGACGGTCGCCCCGCGTGACTGACGGGCTTGGTGGACCACCCAGTAAGTCCTGGTGATCTCGTCAGCTCGCACGTTGGGCTGGTCCGCGAGAAAACTGTTGATGGCCGCCGTGGCTTCCACGATGCGCAAAGCGGTTGCACGCCGAATCGTGGCCCCGTGGTCCGATCCACGCTTTAGAACGAACACAAAAAGCTCGCAGACGAACGCACCCGTGATCTTCTTGCGGCGCGTGAACAGCGCTTGTGCGGCAGCCATTCGCGCACGGTACGCCGCACTGTCCAGCTCAAGAGGTCCTTTTGGGCCGCAAAATGGGTCGGCCTCAACTACATATTCTCGTCCGCGCGAACGGTGGTAGGCCCGTAAGCGCCACGTACAACGACGTCGCGCGCATTGACACGGTGCACGAGCTCTTCAAACGACGACCCGTCCTCTAAGTTGAACATGGCGTCGGGGAAAGGAACAGACATGCGGCTGGTCCTAGTGGTGCTGCCAATCTTGACAGTGACCTTGACGAGCATGACTTGGAATAGCAACAGAACTTTCGGAGTGCCGACTCACAGATGGACATTCAAATGAACTACAGGGCTTGCTGGCAACCGCAATGCAAGGGTGATTCAGTGGCAAGGGTGAGATGGATCCTATAATCGGAGTGAGTTCACTTCATAAGGTTTTCGGCGTGGATATATAAACTAGGGGAAATTGCAAAAGGTGACCCGATTTGAAAGTTTGGTCAGAACGTGACCCGATCTGTTTTAAACAGTAAGCTCGATCCCATGAACGATACATAACGCGTAAATAACGCGCTCGTTACTGTAGCCATTTATAGCGTCA
>JAADVD010000433.1:0-24375 GCA_023334535.1 Pythium vanterpoolii
ACACCAACACCAACAACCAACACTAACAATTCCGCCACCGCCGCCCACACTCTTTGTCCACGCCAACACAGAGAAAGAAAAAAAAAAGAGTCACTTTTGAATATGGAGACCTCGGACTTGCCGGCGCACGAGTCGAGTGTCGTGCGCTACTATACGTCACCGTTGCTGCTGCGCGTGCTCGATCCGCTGGCCCATCCATCGTTGGCCCATCCATCGTTGGCGCCGTTGGGCACAACCGCCTCGGCGCCGTTCCTCAGCATTGCCGATGCCCACTTCATTGCTCCCCTTTTACTGCGCGCACCGTCGGTCGTGGTCGTGCCGCCAACCGATGTTATTAACGGCAACGCCAACCTTAACGTCAGCGGCAACGAATCCTCCTCCAAAGTGACGTCCGGTGTGTTCACGATTCTCCCTGCCGAAGGGTTTGTCAAGGAGCCCGGCGAACCCGTGTACTACAACGATCCGATTCAGCTACAGGACCAGCACGGGCGAGTACTGGGCATTGCGTCGCGCGCGCCGTGCGCCGGCCACCTTGCAGCCGACGGCCATCATGGCGCATTGGTCTTTGTCCTCGAGCGGCCCACGGCGCGCCGCCACTCGCCCGACGCCACCGTGTTTCGGCGCAGTCTCTCGGGCCATTCGAGCGACGCCTCGACCGCTGGCAGCGACGACCCCAGCCGCACTTTCAATCAAACCACACCTCCACCGCGTCGGTCGTCTCTGGTGCAAGTGTGTGGCGGCGACCGGCTCCGGATTCCCGGCTTGATGCGGGTCGCCAAGAAACAGGTATGGACTCCTTAGTATTCCCATGTCGTATATCCTATAGTTTGGGAAACGGTAGTAATATTTAGGTTTCAACATGTAGTACCCTGGGGACTGTATCCTGCAGCCCAAGCGCGACGACGCGCGCCGCCGCAGTAGCCGGACCTCCACCCTAGACGACGATCCGCCGTATCTTACGTGTGAGGTCGTGCTCACGACCGCCGCAGCCGCCCCATCGCCGTCTCTCCACCGTCGGGACTCGGCCTCGTCGACCGCCAGCTCGACGGTCTCGACGAAGCGACCGAGCCTCCGCCACGTCGCGGACCGCACCGCCACCGGCGAGTACGTTGGCGTGCTCCATTCGGGCATTCTCCATCGCCGGTCGGACCACTTGAAGCTGTGGAAAAAGCGCTTTTTCGTGCTCACGCAAGTCGCGCTCCATCGCTTTGATGTGCGCGAGACCTTGGCGACCGTCCCGTTGCAGCCTGCGCCACGCTGCTCGATCTACCTCCGCGACTGTCTCAGCGTGCGGTACGAGAGATTCTCGCGGCCGCACGAGTTGGAGATTGCGCTCACCAGCGGCAAAGTGTTTTCGCTCCACGCAGTCGATGCGTTGACCTGTTCCGAGTGGGCGTCGGTGCTCTCTCGCGCGATCGAACGTCCGCAGTGGGTCCACACGGAGCACAACTGCCTCACAGCGTGGCGGTCCGACGGCCAATTTGAGTCGCCACAGTGTCCAGCGATCACCAAGGTCGTGCTGCGACGCCACCACAACAAACAGGCGCTGCTGGAAAGCTGTGGGGAGCTCAGCGAGTGCAACAGCCGCGTGCGCCAGATCACAAAAACGCCGCGCTGGAACGAAAAGCTCAGTTTGGGGAGCGTCACGTCCGCTGGGTATGTGCTGGTGCACCTCGCGGACGGCAATGTGTTTCGTCTCACGCTCGACAATCTCGCGCGCGCGCTCGTGCAGCCGCGCTGGATGACCGTCTCGACGTCGCTCGAAGTCGCGCGGATCCAAGCTTTGGACGATGAGGACGAAGACGTTCCGCACAACATTAGCCGCGACGTAGCCCCTCGAAAGAGCGAGACTGGCGCCGACAAGTCCAACTTTATCGTGCGGCTCAAGTTTCAAGCCGACGTGCAGCTCGATCAACGCCTCAAGCCAAAGCTGTCGCTCGATACCGAGCGGACCATCGTGCTCGGGATCTTTTCCGGGCTCGTGCTGCTCCCTGCGATTGGTTACGGGTACGCGCACGCCCGCGACGCCGTTGCCCAGTATTTTTGCTTGGTCTCGGCGTCGCTGCTGGCGGTCGCGCTTGTCCTGCTGGCGCCTGTCGCGTGGCAAGTGTACTTGTGGATCCGCTATGGGGACTCTATGGAAGGACAACTTCACTGGTTCATCACGCTGCTGGCGTTGGAGATGCGACCCCAGAGCGGCAAAAGCAAAGGCTCGGACCGCGATTCGACCGCCAGCAGCAGCGAGAGCGCGCGACGGTCTCAGCTGGAGTCCTTTATCGACGCTGATGACGACGACGACGACGACTCGGACCAAGACGCAGCGAGCGTGGTGCCCACCAAGACGCCGTTGGTCAGTCTCGAGAAAACTCGGAGCCACACCCAATTGACCGCCCGCGTCTCGCTCCAAGCGATCCGAGCGTTCCGCCTGGAGAACGCGCTCGACGCGATCCTCGCCCGTCCTTTACTATCTTTTTTTGCGATCAAGGAGTATTTTCCATCGACGTTTCTACCGCGCGACGCCCAGGGCCGCCGTGTCCTCTTGATCTCGCTGAACCAAATGGATCGCACCGGCTTGATTCGCCACAATGTGTCGAGTTTCAACGTCGTGCGGCACTTTTTGTACGTGTGGGAATTCATCTGGAGCTACCAAGACGTCGAGGAGCGCGTGGGCCACAGCCAGCTCGTGGTTGTTGTTGACTGCACGGGGTGGCCCTACTTCAAGTGGTTTAGCATCGAGTGTCAAATGCTGCTGCTGCTGCTCAACACGACGAGTCGCTTCTATCCGAATCGCTTAGCACGGGTTATCTTCACGCGCAACCACGTCTCGTTTGGCGTCTACGAAAAGCTGTTTAGGAAAGGCCTCGATCCTGACGTTCGGGACCTTGTCGAGACCTGTAGAACACTCCCGCCATTCGTCCAGGACGCTCTCGACAGCGACTCGAAAGCCAGCGACGAGACGGCGCTCGAGGCCTTTGTCACGGGCGTCCTCGCGACCCACGCAAACGAGGCGACCCCCACGTTCACGCCGCGCGAGTTGGCGCAAGCGACGCGCTTTACGACGACCGGATCGCTCCACGCCGACGACGCAAGTCCTAGCCTCGACGAGATCGGCACGTTGGCCGTGGTCGTGCCGCCGAGCGTCGCGTCGACGACATGGCAAACTGTGGTCGACAAGAATGGGTTTACGATGTGGAAGGCTGCGGACGCGACGGCTTCTAATCCTGATGCGTCAGTGACGAAGGGCTACACCTACCAGTCGGACGCACGGGCGATGCAGTGGCGAGGACGTTATGTCATGAAGGCCACGAATGCAGATCACGTTGTAAAGGAGCTGCAAGATCCGCAATCGGCCAGCCTGTGGATGGAAGGGACCGACAACCTCACGGTGCTTGACACGCTGTCGCAGCAAGAGGACCTGTGCTTTTGGAGCCGGCGTGTGCCGTTCATGAGCTTTAGTCGGTCGGGTTATCGAGGCCAAGGCAACGGGCTCGGCGAGGTGCAGCGCGATGCGTATTTTCACTGCGTCATGCGCCGCATCCATGCCGTCACGACTGGTGCCCACCCATTCGACCGTGTTGCCACGGTCATGTGGAAAACGCCGTCGGCCCAGCACGTTGTGGTCGACAACAACGCCACGACATCGGACAAAGAAGAAGAACGAGGAGGAGGAGGAACAGACGACCCACGAGTCCAGTGGCGCAAATTGGAAGACCCATTTGTCTCGCTGTGCTATGTGGTCGAAGAGCAGACCGCGATCGAGTCACCGACGAAGAAGGTCACGCTAAGTTTTTGGTTCCAGTCATTTTCGCCCCCGACAACCCCACGCCAAGATGCCGAGGTCGGTCGCTCGTTGCCCCTCATTCGATTCAATTGTCTAGTCTTGAGGACTCATGCTGTTCACTTGTTGTGTGTAGATTGCGTACCTGATTGCTCGCAAGTTTCGCGCGCTGGATGACGTGGCCACCCAAGGCGACGGACCCCAGCAGAATTGAGCCTCACGTGCAGGCTGGCCGCACTGCCGACAGAGTCGGATTGTATTATAATGATATCATCTCATTCCTATTCATACCGCCAGTTCAGTGGACACCAGCAGTCCATGTCACTTGGTGCCAGGATCCAAAGAGTGAACCCGTCCGAGCGACACGTAAAAGAAATGCATTGGATCTCTCGATCGTGAGCTGATTGATCGTCTCACATAGCTTCACTACATCTGATTAGCTGCAAGTCGCACATAGCACGTCTCTCCATCAACGCCGTGACTAGGGCGTCAGCGCCGAGTCGTTCAAGTCTCAAGCCATGCTACCATGAGCCGTTTCTGCACGGCACGTTGGCCTAGACGTTGGCTGCACGGTGTTTGCGGGCCTCCACGCGGGCCTCGTCCTCGTCCAGGTGCTCGCCTCGTCCCAGACAAGTCTGTACCCAACACTCCGCCTTGCGCACGCCCTCGAGGGTTTACTGGTCGTGCACGTCGCGTGGATCCCCCGCACTCCTTTTTTGTGGTGACTAGGTAGTAATACAGTATATCATGTACGAGCAGCTCCGTCGGCTGGCAGCGAGCTCCTTCGTGCACACACAGCGAATGCTCGCGACGCCATGCAAAAGACGGCGTGAACGGAGGGCGATTTCTCTATACTGAAGTACGAGCCGAGACCTCGCCAATCAAGAACGATGGATTATACTAGTAGGATTGGATTGAAGTGGTAGGCAGGTTCTCGAGCTTTTGAGTAGTTTGCCCTACGCAGTTGAAATACAGCTCACACCTGGAAAAAATATATATAGCCATGTAGTACGACGCGTCTCGTGCCGCCGCCGTCGTTCCCCGCCAGACACTAGAGGGGAGGGGAGAGGAGCATTCGAACTTAGAAGAAGCCGTGACGCTCGACCTTGGCCGGGTGGTGGCCCATCACAAAGCACAAGTAGACGTACACGCCAACGACCGCCCCAACAACGGGAGCGACCAGCGGGACCCAAAAGTAGTAGTCGTCGGCCGCAAACACATTCGTGTACCCCACGAGCGACAGCATGATGCGGGGCCCCAAATCGCGCGCAGGATTAAGGGCGGCCGACGACACGAGCGAGAACGCCATGCCAATGCCAACGACCAGCACGCCGACGGAGCTGGGGAAGCTCGCGACAGTCGTCGCCCGGTTCTTCTCGTCAATGAGCGCGAGGATGCCAATGAGCAAGACCATAGTTGCAAACGTCTCAGTGAGAAAGGTGGCCGAATGGTTTACAGCTGCATGTGGGTGGGTGTGGAAGATCGTCGCCGTTGCTCTGGTCTGCTTAGGGTCGGCGACGTGGATCAACTGGTAGAACATGGTGTACACCATGAGTGACGCCGTGAACGCCCCGAGCATTTGGGAAAGGACATACCCGGGTACTTTTCTCCACGGAAAGACACCGACAATAGCGAGGGCGATCGTGATGGCGGGGTTCATGTGGCTGTGGCTCACGCCGCCGCCCACGTGCATGCCCAGCATGACGCCAATGCCCCACGCAATGGTCACACTCGTGAAATTGCCCGCCGCCGTTTTGGATAGCGTGACTTGGGCGATCACGCCGAGGCCAAACGAAATGTAGATGAACGTGCTGAGGCATTCCGAGAGGCACTCGCGGACGTGGAGGTTGTGGATCGCAAAGCGAAACGGCGTAGGCTGGGGCGGCGCGTGCGGCGCGTCGTCGTGGGCGTCGAAGTCTTTCTCGGCGGCTTCAAGCGTGCGGTAGTCAATGGAGGGAGATGGCGCGGCCATGGTAAGAGGAGAAGGAGGAGGGGAAGAGGGAGAGGAGGACGGTATGTAGATTGGAGCAAATTTGCAACTGAGAGGTTGGGGAGTCTGTAGCTGGATAGAGAAAAAAAGTCGATTTACGACTCGCCTCCTAGGAAGAGGAGTGTGGGAGGACGACTGCCATAGAGGCGGAGGTGGAGCAGGAGTATCACGTCTCCGGACGGTTTTTCATACTGTACTCCTCTCTCGTCTTCTTTTGGCGCCAACAAACACCCTTACATTGCAGTCTCAAGCATTGAGGTAGTGAGACCGCAAACTTCAACTCGAAGTTTTTAGTACAGTTAGGCTAGTGGAGACGAAAGATGAGTGTGTCCATAGCCTCTTCCCACTGGAGGAACGCGAATTGTACAGTGTGGGTAACGCGGCAGCCACGCTGAACTTGTTGAATCGACGATTACTCGACAGAAAGATGAACACGCCGGCTCGAGGTCATTCCACCGATTTTTAAAAACTGGACCAGTCCACGCAACGCGTCCATGGTTGCTGAAGATGGATCCCACCTCTGGCGTGGAATCCCGTATCTAAAAATGCGTGTGTAAGTTTGCTGCAGGCAATGATCAACGACCCGTGTTTGGCATGGGCCGTCGGCAGAGGACTTCCACTCCACTTTCCCCTCCGTGTATTTCCACCTTGCTCCTCTATGTAAATGCACCCTTCCTCTTCTTTCCTATCTTTCTCCTAGCTTCTCCTTCCTGCCTCCACCCCTCTTGCAAACCCAACCACTTCATTTCTTGGCGTAGCGGTCGGCATAGTACTCGCCTTCGGCCTGCATCTTGCTCACAAATTTCTTTTCAAGGCGATCACGGTTCTCGTTGATGCGGGCGACAATGTCTTTGACATCCAACGTACTGGGGCTCGTAATTGCTTTGAAAATGCCGGCCGCCCGCGCGGTCTCATAGTGCTCATCGAGCGAAAAGCCCGGCATATGGTCGGGGTCGCGGTGCGTGCCGTGGACCACGACCGCAATGTGGAGCGACGCAATCATCTCTTTGGTCACGCGCCACGGCGCATCAATCAGCACGTCGTCGACGTACTTGCAGCCCAAGACACTAAGCACGCGCTCGTGGAGGTTCATGATCGGGTAGTTGAGGCCGCGGTGCGAGTTCACAATGCCGTCATTGTGCACGCCGACAATAAGGTACGAGCCTTCGGCTTTCGCGAGCTTGAGAAACTCAACGTGGCCCGAATGGAACATATCAAACGCGCCGTCGACATACACCACGCGGTCCTTGGCGGTCGGCTCGCGGTTGCCCACGGAAAAGAGACGGAGCATGCGGTTGGTCGTGAGGAACTTGGACGGACGCGACTCGTACGACGCGGTCTTTGAGCTCTTGGTCTTGTCCGAGGAGCTCCGCTTGACTTTGGACGAGAGCTGGCCGTTCCCATAGCCTTCGTGCGTGTGGTGGTTCTTGTGCATGACCAGCATGCGGCCGAGAATGTCGCTCGTGGACACGCCTTCGGTGCGCGGGATCGTGCGGTACTTGCCGAGCTTCTGGGCAGTCTCGTACACGTCCTTGCCGTCGACAATGCACGGATCGTCGCCGTGGACCACGTAGTCAATGTTGTGCTGCATACAAATCCACGTCAGTAAAGTAGACCCTGTTGATTCAACCACGGTTTCTGTACCTTTTTGATCATGCGTTTCAAGTACTCTTCGTTCATAATGTACGGACAGTGCGGCTCAACCTTGTCGACGAATTTACAGCCCACGACCGACGCCAACCGTTCGTCTACATCAGCCAGCGAATCTACCTCAGCACAATCGTTTTCACAGAAACTAGCAGAATAACCGTACCGTCGTCCATGACGGGCGGCGCGCCTTTGCACTGCGTGATCGACTGGTCGTCGTTCACACCGACCACCAAGTACGTCCCCAAGGCTTTGGCCTGGCGGAACGCGTTCATGTGGCCATAATGCATCATGTCGAACGCGCCGTCCATCCAAATGCGGATCTGCTCCTTGGGCTTGGCCGCATGCTCTTCGACCTCCATCTATATACCATTTCATCCTATGAGAATCCTTGCGACCCGAAAGAAATATGAAGTACGGGTTCAGTTCAGTCTCACCTCCGCAAGCTTTTCTTGGAGCTCCTGGACTTTGTCGTAGGCGCTTTGGAGATCTTCTTGCAATGCTTTGCGGCGGCGGCGGTGGCGTTTGCCAAAGAGCACAAAGTACGCGAGCAGAGTAAACAAGCCCGTGGCCACGGCGATCGCCAAGCGCTCGGCGTCGGGGTACGGTTTGGGGAAGCCGAGGCGCCGAAAAATGTCGTGGATCTGGGCCATGCATTCGTCGGCGCGCGCCGAGTGGAGCACGTCGTGGACATAGGCCACAACCTGGTGCATAAGGTCCTCCGAGATCACCTTCTCCATGCTCTCTTGCTTATCTAGACCTTCTCGCTTGAAGCCCTTTGCCGCCCGGCATGTTTGGACGCAACAAATCACGAGATACCGATTTCATACCGGTATTGGTATCCGTTTTGCGGATGTTGCGAACCTCTCGGTATATAATTCTTCATCAGGAATGATGGTCTGTGCCTGTTTGGGGGGGTCAAGTGAGTGGATGGTGAGGAAGCAGAGCATGGAACATGATCGCTGATCGATATGAAAGAAAGCATTTTCAATTCCTCGGACGCAAGTCTCCACTCCTTCTGTGGTTAAAGCGACTGCGTTGTTGAAACACTAGACTAGAACACCACCAAGCACCATGGGTCTTTCGCAGGAACGCAAGCAAGAGTACTTCACCAAGCTCGAGTCGCTGCTCGAGCAGTTTACCAAGATCTTCTTGGTCAACGTCGACAATGTCGGGTCGAGCCAGATGCAGCAGATCCGATTCTCGCTGCGCGGCAAGGCCGAAGTGCTCATGGGCAAGAACACGTTGATGCGCAAGGTCTTCAACAACTTCCTCAAGAAGAACCCCGGCCACCCGCTCGAGAACGTGATCCCGCTGCTCAAGGGCAATGTCGGGTTTGTGTTCACCAACAACGACCTCAACGAGATTCGTGAAGTGTGCGAAGGTAACAAGGTCCCGGCCCCCGCGCGTGTCGGTTCGCTCGCGCCCGTGGACGTCGTGATCCCGGCCGGTCCGACCGGCTGTGACCCGGGTCAGACCTCGTTCTTCCAGACGCTCTCGATCGGTACCAAGATTAACCGCGGTCAGATTGAAATCGTCACGGACGTCTTGCTCATCCAAAAGGGCACCAAGGTCGGCAACTCGGAAGCTGCGCTCCTCCAGAAGCTCAACATTCGTCCGTTCGCCTACGGTCTCGTGATCGAAATGGTCTACGACAATGGCTCGCTCTTTAACCCGGCCGTGCTCGACTTGACTGAAGAAGACTTGTGCGCCAAGTTTGTCGCCGGTCTTCGCAACATTGCCGCGGTCTCGCTCGAGATTGGGTTCCCGACGCTCGCGTCGGTCCCGCACTCGGTCGCCAACGCGTTCAAGACGCTCGTGGCTATTGCCGTCGAGTGCGAGAACTTCTCGTTCGCCAAGGCCGACCCGTACAAGGCGTACCTCGCCGACCCGTCGGCGTTTGCGTCGGCGTCGGCCCCGGCCGCCGGTGGTGCGGCGGGCGGTGCCGCTGCGGCCCCGGTTGAGGAAGAGGAGGAGGAAGAAGCCGACATTGGTGGTGCCGGTGACATGTTTGGCGGCGGCGGCTCGGACTACTAAGCCGACGCGATCTGCTAGCAGAAGCTGAACGGGTAAAGGCTCGTGCGGGCCGACGTTTCAGTCAATAACACTTGGTTGTTGTTCTACCACACACTCGTGTTTCTCTTTGTATTCTCTATCTCTCTGGACCGAAAGAGACCGCTGTGGGTCGCTCTCTATATTGGCGGCAGGTTGTGGGTCGTGTAGATGTGCTGGATGGCCTCGTACACTGAGTGGGCGTGGACGTCCGGTTCGTGCTCAGGCTCTTTCGTGCCGTCATAGATACCTGTGCGGACGAGGATCGACGACCAGTGCGCACCGGCATTGTTGGCGCCTTGGATATCGGCCAGCGGATTGTCGCCAATGCCGTAGATCGCTCGCAGGGGGTTCGAGGCGTCGCGGCCGGCGAGTCGATGGAGAAGTCCCTCGGCATAACTGCAGATTCCAAATCGTGACTACGAGTTAAGACGAGAAAAGCGGCCGACAGAGACGTACGTGTAGGTGACGTTGTGCGGCTTGCCGTAGCGCGTGATCTCCAATGGTTTGCCCGTGTGGGTCTCGTACAGCAGTTGAAGACAGCGCGTGAACGCCCCTTGGGCAAAGCGCGGATGCGCGTACGCCCCACTGAAAACAAAGTCGTCGTTGCTGACAAAGAGCGGCGTCTGCGTGCTGTCCGGACAGCCGCTGCCAGGCACGTCGCCTGGGGTTTGGAGGAGCCACACACGAAATGAGTCTCTATTGGACTGGATCTAAAATCCAGCAAAAGAGATTTGTGTACCTCCGATCAGGACGTCGACCGCGACCTGGAGCTCGGGGGCCCAGTCGATGGGATCGTGCATGATGATGATTGCTTCAATAGGCTCGTCGTAGTGGGGGGCCTGTCTACAGCGATCCAGCATGGTAGTCAGCACGTGGAATCTGTGCGTGGCCCAATGAATGGCGCCGTACTTTTGCTCGTATGTGTGGAACGGATACTGCGTCGGATGGTGGTGTACGAGGTCCGTGACCGAGACAACCTTGTTAAACCCGTACTGCCGCGCCTGCACAGCATAACCACCCCATTCCATCAGTCGCTGAAAGCGAAGCCTCGCTACATAGATGCCCGTAGCACGTACCACCGAATAGACATCGTACGACCCCATGATCAAAACGCGTGCATCTAAACCCCGAGAAAGTACATCATTGGATTGTCGTTCACCAGTCGCGTTCACGTGGGAAGACAGTACCTTTGTACTTGCCCACGAGCTCGCGCATGGGCGTATGCGACAGAATCATGTGCGCAGGATCAATCTCTAAATCCAACGCACGGCCCAGCGTCGTGGCCTTCTCGTCCTCCATGCAGCCTATTCATTCAGAAGCAGATCAATCTCGCTGCGCCACTCACTGGAACAGGCGTATCCTACCGCCGCCATTTGTGAGGAACAAATGCGGCACATTGTTCTCCCGCAAGCTCAGGAGAACATCTCGCGCACGTGGAAGCGCCTTGCCGCCGCTAAATTGTATCACGATACGACAGTGAGTTCTGTTATGTCGAAGAGCTCCGTTTCGGGAGAGGGACGTACCGGACCAAGACACCGTCGATATCGAACGCGATACCGACATCCGGACCTCGAGCGCTAGAGCTATGCGTATCGGACGCAATGCTACGCTGCGGCGCAGCCGTACGGCGCGTAGCGAACGCGCGGAGGCTCGGCAGTCGGACCCGCACCATTGTCGTGGTTGTCAATCCAGCCGTTTCACCAGACGCAGCATCATATCATATAGTCACTAATGGGAGGTCCTACTGACAGCTCACTATTCAGTAGTTGCCAGTACGTTCCCAATCCTAATATTTCGCATGACAACACATTCCCAAACCGTGCAGTCACTTGGTGTTCAAACCTAAGAATTTGACGTTTTGAATTTCGAAATTTGAATTTCGCGCTTTGGGGTTTGGTCGCAAATCGAAAAGGTCCTGACTGAGTGGGTTGGCGTTGGAGCGAGCTGATTGACACGACCCTAAAGCCACCGCGACGACAAACACCAGCGACCACAACGCGCGGCATTCTACACTACACGTAAATCCACGTCTTTACCCGTCTCAGCTTTTTGTACGGCCGACGTCGCGCGCAAAGTCCGGTTCCACCACGCCTACTAGAACCCTTCTCTAGACCATGTTTCCCACACCGCGCAAAAGCGACGGCGCCATGGACACCCACGTGAGATCTACAGTAGCTCACTGTATATACGAGAGAAGTGTCTCATTTTTTTTCTTTCTTCTATACTGCGCTTCCATTATAGGCCGTGGAGACCTCGACGCCATCGAGCGAACCGCGCAAACGCGGACGCCGACAAGGATCAGCAAACGACCTCCTGACGCCGCTGACCTCGATAGCGGCGGCAACGCCATCGCCTTCCGCTGCTCGCCGCCGCGGCTGCAATTGTAAAAAGTCGGGGTGTCTTAAACTGTACTGCGAGTGCTTTGCGGCCGGCATGCGGTGCGGCGACCGGTGCCAGTGCCTCGGCTGCAAAAACCGCGAGCACAACAAACTCGAGATTGCCCACGCCATGGAGACCATCGAGAAACGCTCGCAACGGTCGGCCAAATCGCCTGTCGTTGGTGGTATTGGCGTTGCTGCCGCGCGGAAGCAAGGGCCGCCCCCCCACCCACGCGGCCATGGGTTTGCGTACACCGACACTCCACCCACCCACGGCCTTCGGACGCCAGTGATTGACGGCGCCACGCGGTTGCTGCTGTCAGCTGAGCGCCTAGAAGAAACGCCTCGGTCGGTGGACCCCAAGGCTCCGGTCGAGTGCATCTGTGTGCGTGGAGTGTGCCACGCCGCCTGCCCCTGCCACGTCCACTTTGGTGGCTGCAGCCGGCGGTGTGCGTGCCGTCAGATTCCGACGGTGCGTTTCTCTATCGAGTATCTTGCGAGAGTTTCGAAAACTGACTGCTCTGTTTGTAGACCCAGGAAAAGACCCGTGGCTGTAGTTGCAAAAAGTCGAATTGCCTCAAACTCTATTGCGAATGCCTGGCGGCACAACGCCAATGCGACTCGCGGTGCAATTGCGAAGGCTGCAAAAACCATACCGTACGCTCTCCCTTCTCAGTCTGGCTTTTCTGTTTCTCGTGCTAACGATAAAACCTCTTTTTTCAGGCCTTTACCTATGAGCGCGAGCGTGCAATCGCTGCCATCTTAGAGCGGAACCCCATGGCGTTTGAGCCCAAAGTCGCGACCGGAGCGAGTCAGCACCAGCGCGGATGCAACTGCCGCAAAAGCAACTGCATGAAAAACTACTGCGAGTGCCATCAAGCTGGCGTGCCGTGCACAGGGCGGTGCGCGTGCCAGGTACACTACACTACTGTTCTGTGTATCTATCAGAGAGTGTGGCGAGTCTAATCGCCTGTGTACATTAGGACTGCCGCAACACGGATGCGTTTGTGTCGGCCAAGAAAATGCTCATTTTCAGTGGCGATCTCAAGGTGCGCGGGCCCACCACGAGTCCGGAAAGCAGCCATGTACACGCGCTCACGCCAGCATCCGCCAAACCACCGCGTCGCCCCTCCCGCCATGCCTCCATGGACCAGACCTCGCCACCTTCCCACCTTCGAACCTCAACAGGGCAGACACCGACCGCACTTGAGTTGCTGTCGCGCACAGCACCGCCGGCGCCTCAGCAAGACCCCTCGTTCTTCCATCACGGACGAACGCACCCGCACGCCAAGCGGAAACAAGCCGACGGAACGCTCGGAGACGAGAGTGTACGCGATGCCTCCACTGACGCCAAGCGAAAGTTTACGAAACCACACCACTCCACCTCCCGTCTCAACTTTCAAGAGCGTCTCGATCGAGCCGCTTCGAGCAGTACGATCGATTTGCCGTCGGTCGAGTCGGTGCTGGATGCGGACGTGGACGCAGCGCGGCCGGAATTGCCGCTCTCGAAGCTATGCCGCTCGCTGTTACATGCGGCCTCGTCGGTCGATGTCACGCCGACGCCACGCAAGACAGAAAGTGCTGCTGCTACCACACCTACCGGTATATCAACAGTGCAAGACGCCTCTACGGAAGATGATTTCGTGGAGGCACGAGGCGGTGGGGCAATGTCACCCATGACCGACGATCTATTATGCGAAGAAGATATCGAAACGCCGACGCGCGGCACGAGTAGTACTACAGCTGGGGACAGCACTAGCCGCAATGGATCAAAACGCTCGGCTGACGCTGACGACAAACAACGCGCCGCCGACCTGCGGCTTGCGGCCTTGCAAGAGCGCGCAGTGCTCCAAGAGTTTAGCGTGTGGCTTCGAAACCTCGCCACGCTCTAGTACCTAGTACACGTAGTCTGTCTACACCAGTGGCGGCAGGCCGTTTTCTTGGTAAATGTGCTGAATGGCTTCTTTAACCGTGGCGGCGTGGACCGTGGGGTGGTGAGCCAACTCTTTCACGCCGTCGTAGACGCCCGTGCGCACGAGGATCGACGACCACTGCGCGCCGGCCTGGTTGGCCCCATGGATATCCGAATCCGGGTTGTCACCAATCATATAGATCTTCTTGAGTGGATTCGTGGCGGCGCGGCCTGCCACTTTGTTCAGCAGCGTCTCGGCGTAGCTACAGCAAGTAGATTGTAATACATTAGAATCGCGAACCATGGGGAGAGACCGCTGTCTACTAGTACCACGTACGTATAGGCGACGGTCTGCGGCTTGCCATAGTACGTGACCTCAAGGTCTCGGCCGGTCCTTGCTTTGTAGAGCGTCCGGAGACACTTGGTGAACGCGCCTTGGGCGAACCGCGGGTGGGGATACGCCGAGCTAAAGAGAAAGTCGTCGTTGCTGATAAACAGCGGCGTCTGCGAGCCGTCGACGCGGCCGCTGCCAGGCGGGTCACCGCCAATGAGCACGTCGATCGCGACCTGAAGCTCGACACCCCAGTCGATGGGATCGTGCATGCTGATGATCGCCTCGATCGGCTCGCCGTCAAACGGCGCCGTGCGGTACGGGTACTCTTTGAACGCGAATTGGCCGGAGTGGTGGTGCACCAGATCCTCGACCGTCACGATCTTTCGGAAACCATAGTGGCGCGCGACCGCATCTACGTCCGCAGAGCCCATGAGCAGCACGCGGCGGTCGCCGTAGGTCGCGACTAGGTCCCGCATCGGCGTGTGCGACAGCACCATGTGCGCCGGGTCGATCGCGTGCTCGAGCAGCGTGCCGATCTGCGCGGCCTTGACTTCCTCCAGTACGCCGCCGTTGTTCGTAAGGTAAATGTGCGGTACGTTGTGCGCGCGCAGACTCGTGAGGACCTCCGTCGCGCCAGCGAGCGCGTGGCCACCACTAGAAGATATGTACCAGTCAATGGAGCTACCGGTAGACGAGCCACACGGGAGGGAGAGTAAAAAGATACAACGCACCGCACGAGCACGCCGTCAATGTCAAAGACCACGCCAAAGTCGGGCGTTGGCTGATTCATTATGTTACTCATATGAAGCAGCGCAATCGGATTTTCTCGCTTGAGTGCAAATTGGCAAATGCCGAATGGTGACGAAGCCGCTTGCGCTGTGGCGGATGGAGATGCGTTATACTCTAATATAGTATATGTCGCTGTAGTGTGGCTCTCAATGTCAGACTGATTACTGATATAGTGGAAAAGGAAGCTCGCCGCCACCCAACCTCGCGTAATCATCGAATCTACTGTGCAGGTGGTTATGGGTTCTTTTTTAGAAACCCATCTGGGTTACCTTTTAGAAATGGCTACATTATCGTAACCTTGCGTACCCTGCATGCCACTAAAGCGAGGTGTCAATGGCACTTTTCCTAGCGTGACGCCATTCGTGCCACCCAAAAATTGATTGCCACCATGGAGCTGATCATTGGCTGCGTGGGCAAGCCGAGTGCCGGCAAATCGACGTTCTTCAACGCGGTGACCGACGGCAAAGCCAAGGTCGGCAACTTTCCGTTTACGACCATTGAGCCGAATGAAGGCATCACGTACTATATGACCACGTGTCCGTGCGCTGCCAAAGGCAAGGCCGCCGTGTGCCAGCCGCGGTACGGCAAATGCGACGACGGCGTGCGCCACATTCCTGTGAAACTGCTGGACGTCGCTGGCCTCATTCCCGGCGCGTCCGAAGGCGCAGGCCTTGGGAACAAATTTCTCGACGATCTCCGCCAGGCGCACGTGCTCATGCACATTATCGACGTATCGGGCCGCACAAACGAAAAGGGCGAAGAGACCATGGGGTATGACCCCATCAACGACGCCGACTGGCTCCAGACCGAGATCCACCAGTGGGTGTTTAATAACCTCTGGAAGCGCTGGGGCTCCATTGCGCGTCGCCACACGGCCGCCAAGAGCAGCCTTGCCGCGACTTTCGTCGCGCAGCTCTCGGGCTACGGCGCGTCGCCGTCGCTCATCGGTACGACGCTCGATGCGCTTGGTGTAAAAGACCCCTTTGACCTCACAGCCTGGGGCGAACCCGACGTCCACACGCTGGTCGAGACGTTTTTAGCAATCCGATTCCCCACGATTCTCGTGCTGAACAAGGCCGACCAAGGCGACGACACGGACCGCAACATTGAGAAAATCGCCGATAAGTACGGCAGCGACAAGTGCTTCGTGTCGTCGGCCGCGGCCGAGTGCTTTCTACGGGCGGCCACCAAGCAGCAGTGGATCCGGTACGAACCCGGCGCTATGTTTTACTCCACCATCAACGACGATACTGACGACAAGGACACGAGCGGAAAGCCGCTGCCGCCGCTCAAGCCGCTGGAAAAGAAAATCGCCAAGCGGCTCGAGCGTATTTCCGACATGGTGCTCTTTCGGTTTGGCAGCACGGGCGTGCGCGCTGCGATCAACGCGGCCGTTGAGCTAAGCAACTCGGTCGTGGTGTACCCTGTGAAATCGCTCAAGAATTTCTCGACTGACGCACACGGCAAAGGCGTGTTTGGCGACGCCGTGATGGTCCGACGCGGCACGACCATTCGCGAACTGGCGTACCGCATGTCACAGGTCATTGGCGCCAATTTCGCCTACGCCGAAGGCGAAGACGGCCGGCGCTTGGCCGAAGACGAGCCGATCAAAACCGCCAATCTCATTGTGCGGTTCACGACCACGATCGCATCGACGCAGCCGAATCAACCGACGGCCGGCAATAGCAGTGATAAGAAACCCAGCACGGCTGGAGGAGGCGGCAAGACCAAGGCGACCAAGGCGAGTGCCGCTGCCGACGACGAGTAGTCGAGAAATTAGTAATTCCTACATGCATTCAACTTTCCTCATCCTGTCGAGTGACAAATCGAGGTCCCTCCGATCGGGATCGTTATAACAGGGATATTTATCAGCACGTGGTCTTGGCTGATGGCAGCGGTACCGATGGCGAAGCCCCCGAGCTCTGTGCGACGACGCCAAAGCCGCCCGAGAGAAACAGGCGGCCGCCGCCCAAGGCAACGCCGCTCACGCCTTGCGTGCTCTTGAGCGTGCCAATGAGCTCGCCCTTGGGCGAGAGAATGTAGACGCCTTGGTGCACGGCGACATACACATTGCCGTCCTTGTCGGTCTTGATGCCGTCGGCGTACCCGTCGGCGGTTCGCAGTTCAGGGTGCGACGTAAAGTTGAAAAACGTTTGGGCGTTTTGGATACGGCCGTCGGCGTGGAGATTAAATTGCTTGACGTACGAATTGCCTTTGCGCGAGTTGGTAATGTACATGACGTCGCCGTTTGGAGAAAACGCGATTTTGTTGGGGCGATCCATGGCGCAGTCCACGAGGTCGACTTTGGTCGAGTTATTCTTGAGCAGAAACACCCCGTTGAACGGCAGTTCGCGCAGCGGACTCTTGTCCAGGGTATCGCCTTCAAAGTCCTCTGGACCGGTCGCCAATCCAAAGGGACTGTCGGTAAAGTAGAGGTTGCCAGACGGCGCGTACTCGGCGTACGAGATGCTGTTGAATTTCTTACCCTTGTAGGTCTTGATGGCATCGACCACGCGGCCTTGGCAAGCGCCATTACTCCCGGGTTTGTAGTAGAGCAAGCCGAGCGACCGGCCGCCCGTGCGCGCGACCACAATGCGGTTCGAGCCACGGTTGACCGTCAGCCCGCCGCAGCCTTTCCAGTAGACCTTGTCACAGCCTTCGGGGTGGTTCTGCCGCGAGCAGCCCGACTGGTACGCTGTGACCTTGACTTCGACCTTGGCGGCTTCGCACAGCTTCGTGGGCTGGATCACGGTTTGCGACACGGTCTTGTTGATCTCGGCCAGCTCGGCCGGCGGCGGCGTCGCCGACCAGCTCCAAATGGCGTTTCCACTGACGTCACAAAAGAGCACTTGGACGTCCGTGCGCGTGCCGTCGGCGAGGCGGCGACCGAGCGTCGTCGGGCCATTGTCGACGGGTTCGAGCACCGTCGGCGCTTGGAACTGGGTGGTCGGATCGCCGCTGTTGCTTGGCGACTTGGTCGACTGCACAATGGCTTCAATGTTTTGCGTATTGTCCTGAAGCGCGCGGACGTTCTTGGCCAGGTCCTTGTCGTACACTTCGGTAAAGAACGATAGCCCCTGGGCGACTTCGGTCGGCGTGGACGCCACGGCCGAGTACCCACCCACCACTGGCTTGACCGTCGAGCCTGTACTCTGCGAGGGAGGAGCAGTCGTCGTCCCTGTACCCGTACCCGGTGAGGGGGTGGTTGTAGCCGAACCCATCGATGGGGGTGACTTGGTTGTGGTCGCTGGGGCAGGTGATGGGGCAGGTGCAGGCGCTGGGGTCACGCGGTTACCATTCACACGGGCAAGAATCTGCTGGAAGACTGTCTTGTAAAACACTTCAAACTGCTCGGCGTCAGTCGCGCCCATTGCAGCCACGTCGCGTGCATTCAGCGCTTTGTAGAGCCGAAACAAAATCTTGGCCTGCTCGCGCAGCTCGGCGTCGGTGCGCGTCGTGGCCATGGCTTCGAGGCGGCGCACGAGCACGTCTTCGTGGGTCGAGAGACCGGCGAGGCCGCCAGCCATGAGCAGCGCACGCGGAGTCACGGCGAGCTCCACGTTGGACGCAAACGCCGACGTTGACGCCGACGCCGACACCGACGCTGAGGCCGATGCGCCGGTCGCGCAGAGCAGCGCCACGCAGGACACGAGCACCGCGACGCGGAGCATACTAGCGAGGGAGAGAGAAGAGGGATAATGAGGAGGGGAGGCCGCGCGAGGAAGAGAGATACTGGGCGACAGTGATACCTCTAGTATTCCGACCAGTCGCCTTGTCAGGAGATGGAGAGCCTCGGACTGAACCCAACGACAGTGGCGAGTGAGTCCAAACACATTCCGTATATTAAATATGGGAGGTCCTACGTTTCAGCAGGTTGAGGAGATGTACTGGCCATAGTGATTTAAATGTGTGCGGTTGGACGAGTGAGAGCATCCGCACAACAACGGGGTAGGGCTGTAGCGGTGATTTAAATCAATTAGTGCAGTAATATATATTCATAGAGGGTTTTGGAGAAAGAGAGATGAACCCAATGGGACCACGAACTTTGATCAGGGAGAAATGAGTTGGCAGTGGTAAATGCTCAGACTTGATTATTGTCGATATGAATTTTGTAGTGATTTCGTGGCTGGGTTGTGTCATGAATTAAGAATGGCGGGATTGCGGCTGGTACGTTAGATGGCTTGGCGTCAGAACCCCTCTACGTTCAGAAGTGTGATTTGTGCAGAGTTTCCGAATCGTTTTCACGGTTAATACTAACATGCAATCTCACAGGTTGCTCGATCTCTCTGATCTCCATGTTGCCCTACCCTGATTGACTACAACGGTAATCAGCAGCGTTCCAACCGAAGGCTGGATGCGAGGCGATCATACGTGTACCGCCCGTCTCTCTCATGTGCTATGCGTGGTGCGGTGACAACGCCCTAACGTGGACATGCAGCATGCTTTTATACGTGCGACCGCGGTGGAGTTGCGCATTCGAACGACAGGTTGGGCAAATTTCCTGTTCCACATTTCAGATTCCAACATCGGTACTCTTATATCAGTACATAAACTTGAAACTACAGTTCGTGAGACAATAATATACCGATATAGAGAGGTCTGAATTGTTGGCTAGCTACATTTCTAATCCATTATTTGACAGATCCACAAAGATCTCTTTGATGAAGTACAAAGGAAACAAGGCGAGAACCGGCCGCACGCTGGCAGTCTTGCGCTACAACAAGCTGCAACCACACGCGTCCACGTACGGCTGTCTGCTAGCCTCTTCCCTCAATTGGAAACGCGATGAACGCTGGTAAGAAGACGGGAGCCATTACCTGTTTGGTATACAGACAGAATTCTGAATGAGATCAGCGGTCGAGATTTGTTGGATCCACTCACGACCATCTACATGACTGCAACAACCCGCACTCGAATATCTTCGGTATAACAACGTCGGGTCACGTGACGCGGACCGTCTTTCGAAAAGGGGACTCGAGTGCGATCCACTCGGTTTTGCTTCTAGTTGCAGGGGTGAAAGCAACTGTTCCAAGGTTCGCATGCAAGCTCGCTAGTTGCGTCCACGGAGTCGGGAAATATAGGAGATCCAGAGCTTCGTGTTGTGCCATTTCTCCCTTCGTTAAGCTTAATCGTTTCGACTGCTTGCTCCGCTCACGTGGAGTCGCAGTGCTTGCCTTCTTGTGAGCTGAGGTATGGATAGTAGTAGTCTTTGCCGGTCGCTTGCAAAGGAGAACATGCACACAAACATCGAGAACGCACTGCGACTGGACGGGGACAAAACGCGACGCATCGGGTTCAAAAGGTACACAAATTCAAGGGGTTTTCACCAGCTACTAGGAGCATATATGAAGTCGACCACGAGGGCGTTTTCTCTTCCTGATTTGGTTGAGGGAGCGTGGCTCGTTCAGTCGTCACTGTTTCTGTTCTGTCCAGTCGATCAGAGCGGACCCCACGAGTCGGCGACGACGGATTTACGCGTCCTTCATGTACGAGTCCATTTCGTTGTCGAGGTCTTCGGTGCTCTTCGAGCCACCTTCGTTCGATCGTCCACCACGACTGTTTAAAACCATATTCACGTTAGCTTTACCCAAACTATGAAAAATGAGTCCTTGAATCGTACCCGCCACGGTCACGACGACCACGCCCGCGATCACGCCCACGACCACCGCCCGACTCGTTCTTGTCGCTGAAAGTAAATCATGCGGATGCGTCAGAGATGAGCCGTAACGACCGTAAGAACGTGAATGATGACGCACCCAAAGTTAACCTTGAACGTGACGTTCTCCGACTTATTGAGCGCCGTGCCAAAGAGTCCATTGCGAACGTTCTTGTCCGAGTCCAGCGTGATCGACATGGCCTGGCCATCCAGCGTACGCCCTGTCACACAGCTTCCGTGTCAGCATACTGTCGCCCCGCCTTTGTTATCGAGGAAAAAAACGAGTGACCGCACCATCGTACTGCTTGATCGCCTTCTCGGCATCTGAGTGCTTGGCAAACCAGACACGCGCAATGCCCTTCGAGCGGCCCGAGCGATCGTACACAATCTCGGTCTTGGACACTCTGCCGACCGTCGCAAAGAGCTCGCGGACGTCATCCTCGAGAATGTCAAACTTGAGGTTTTTCACGAGGATCTTGGTCCCGGCACTGGCGTCGGCACCGCCGCCGCCGCTCACTTTGCCGAGACGCGACAGAATCGAAACGCCTGGACGATCAGCACGACAATTTACTTGTCACGACGCTATTCGATCGTTTCGAGGAGCTCCTGGTGACGAGGAGACGAGACACACAAAACCGCACCTTTCTTGCCACCTTTGCCTTGCGGGGCCTTGACGGTCACCGCACGGCGCTTGGCCGCCGCGTTGTGACCGCCCTTTCGGCCCGATGCAGGGGCGTCGTCGTCGTCCACGTCCATGAGGTCGTCGTCGCGCGCGCCCTGGTAGGTATGTATCCCAACAATGCGGCGTCATTTCTCCACTCTTTTCGTTTCCCGTGTCGCCTCCGTCGAACGAGCCCAGCGCGCTTGCAGATTCACTTTTTCACTCGCTTCCATGCCGCGCATTGTCTCGCACTCGCACTTTGACGCGGCGTTTGAAAGAAACGGGAAGAAAAGCAAAGGCTAAGCCGCAGGCGGACGTCATTCGGGACGGAGGCAACCACCGCCACAGACAGACAGACAGACAGAGAGACTGGACTTACACCACGCGAGTACGGCTCGTTGCGTGCGCCACGGTTGCGGCGGTTGCGCACAGGGCCGGCACCGCCGCTCGCGGCGCCGCGGCCACCGCTCTTGGCCGGACGCGCGTCAGGGGTGGGCTTTTTCTTAGAGATGATATCATCGAGACTCATGTCGAGTGAAGCGAGAATAGACGACATGGTTGTGTTCAAGGTGGAGAGTTCTATCGATCGTGATACAATCAATTGCCGTCAGACGCTTCTTGGATGAGAGCGGGCATGCGCAAGCGAGGGCCTCCATGTTCCATGACGCGTACCTCTTCGAGCGAGCCGGGGTTGGTCGATAGATGATGACAGGGGGGAAACGAAAAGTCCAACGGTCCAATTCATTTTGGATGAATTGTGTCCAATTCATTATTTGAGGTTTATAACTTTTCGTTTGTCCGTTAATCGAGACTGGTGGAATTGTGGGATTGAACCCTATTGCTAAATAGAGCAAAACGACAGTACGGCAGCAAGATTTTTAGTTATGAGTTCAGTGTCGAAGATCCCTTCCACACGCTCAAGTGTACTGTCAACGAGCGCGCTGGAGCCGCTTTGGCCACGCACAACCCCCGACACGAAGCGTATACAACCCAAATCCGTTGTCAAAAGCCGCATATAATCCGTCAGTGGGCGTGACTGTAGTAAATAGTTCACTTAAAGGTGTAGCCGGCCACAGGTATGGCGAGGAGTGAAAGTTGGGGTACGGCGTATACACGAGCTGCGCTAAATCCAAGACTACGTATTGAGACGGGGCAAATCCGTGCGAGTTGTGAGTCACGGTGGAACCGACATGAACATTATCTTTACGACTCCGTCAATACATCTTCTTCATGCGCGTTTACGGCAATCTACGTAAGTACGAGTTTGTGTAGCCATGCTGTTAACTTCAATAGTGGCATTGGCGCACGAGTTGCGAGCTGACTCCTGCACTGCTTGTCAAGCGAGCAATATAGAGAAAGAATAAATCGCTCACGTAAGGCATGGCGAACCAGTTGATTTCGTTCAAGCGTTTTCCCACTCAAAGTTACTGCAGCGACGCCGGAGGATTAGAAACTACACAAATTGAGATAAAATTCATCGAAGGATACAAACCGCAGTCTCGCGCTTGCGAATGCTGGATACTGCATACTAGATGCTGCAGCTGACTGACGGACGCGAACGGATGTAGTACTGTACGCTGTGTCAAATCCCTATCATTCGACATTGCTGTCTGTATCCACGCAACAACAAGCTTTTCATATGCACATTTTTTTGTATGATGTTATAAAGACTCCTACATGCACAGCGCTGCGGAAGGCCTTCGAACGCTGGCGCTTCCTACTGCTAAAATTATGAATATTGTGAGAATTGTAGGATAAAAGCGGGGGTGGACGTTGGTCCACTAGCCCACCCGCGTTGCCCTGGGACCATCGCCTGACGCCTGGTCTCGCTCGCGTATCCGGAGCGAGCACGCGTGACGTGGTCTAATACCGGCGGCGCAAGCAACGCAGGGTCTCAAGCGCGTCGGCGAGCTGCTTGTGGGTGCGTTCCGGAAAGAGCATCTGCTCAGGTTCGCCGCCAATTGCGGACTGGCGGGCTGACGACGTCGTACGCTGGGCGGGCTTGTGCTGGTATGAGCCATCATACCAGCATCTTTCCCATAACGAGTGCAACTTGATGCATTTGCCGTCATTGCACTTGGCCTTTTTACGGCACATCGAGCTCTTTGCCGAACAAGAACCTTCGAGCACTTCGTTGCCCGTGTCGACGTGAAAGCCCACACAGAGGTCGAGCTCTTCAACGCCGCGGGAAAAGTGGCAGGGGATGCAACAAACCAAGTGCTTGTACAGCGGATTGAACTCATGACTTCCAGAAACGAGTGGGACTTGCCGCACGCCGTGTTTTGGCATGATGGATCACAGAACGATGCCTTGGGAACCACCTTGACGTGGTCGACCATGCGCGCGAACATAAGCTTACGCTTTGGATCGGTCTCAGATTGTACATCCCTTGGCGAATTATAGTAAAGTTTGAAAGTGGCCGCCATCGCTTGCCTCGGTTCGAACCGGTTTGGCAGGGTGACGGTTATGGTTATGGTGCTGTGCACAACATCGCCAGATCGACACTCAAAACAGACGTGGCGGAGATTTTTGCAAACCTTCGCAATGCCAATGCCCCCGTCGCAGCGTACTTGGAAGGTATCGGAGATGAGCACTAAATAGCGGCGTACTTTCCAGTCCCCAGGTTTGGAATTGTTACTTCCAACGCGGCCGAGTCTATGAACAGCTCAATCGCTGACGAGGGACTGCTGCTCATCTCGCGATCTTCATGCGCATCACGAGAAAGACCTCTGTTCGGCTGACTACGTTATCACACGCTACCAAGCTCTCGCTGGGACAGTCTTGGTCCCACGCATTGACGTCGCACTACGCAAGGCCGTAGACAGCGCTCTGCGTCGTGTAGTGCTACCCCACACAGCAACTTATTCGAGCCGAATTTGGAAGTCAAGTGCCTCAGCAAGCAAGAGTATCGTGTGGTGGATTTGGCAAAGCAGACTTGCTCTTGCGGTTTGTGGGAGGAAATGCAGTATCCATGCTTGCACGCTCACGGCGCTATCCTCCACGAAAAAGAGAACGTATCGTCTTATGTGCACGATGCCTTTCTGGCCTCTTCGTGCAGAGAAGCAGTCAGTGGAACTATTGTTCCAGTCGACGTGGAAGTGTGCGAGCGAGATGAAGCAAGTCTTCCACCAGTTGTACAGAGGGGAAAGGGTAAGCAAAAAACCCGCAGAATTCC